>PVJS01042965.1:0-17272 GCA_004027185.1 Glis glis
TTTTTTTTTTTTTTTTTTTACGGTACTGGGGATTGAACCCAGGGGCATTCTACCTCCGAGTTACACCCCCAGCCCTATTTTTTTATTCTTTATTTTGAAACAGGGTCTCACTAAGTTGGGAGGGCCTCACTAAGTAGCTGAGGCTGGCTGTGAACCCGGATCCTCCTGTCTCAGCCTCCCAATTACAAGCATGCGCCACCACGCCCGGCATAAATTGACCATTTTGACCTAATAGTTGGTAATTAGTACCCAACTATTATTTTTCGATTCTGTAAAATCCAAGTGCATTACTTTTTTCCCTGCACCTTAAGTTCTGGTACATTGAGACAGTCATCATGACATTTTAACCCATGAAAAAGTTATATACATAAATTATGTAAATTCAGTACCAGAAAAACACTTATAAATTGGTACCAATGAAAGTTGTTTTTCAACATAGACAGAATTTTTAAATAAAATGGTAATAGACCATTCTTTAAAAAATAGGTATAATCATGTTTTAGATTTCAAATTAAGCCAAATTTTGAAAGTACGAACACTGGGCGCCGTGGTACACACCTGTAATCCTAGTACTTGGGAGGCTGAGATAGGAAGATTACAGGTTCGAAGACAGCCTCAGCAACTTAGGGAGGCCCTCAGCAATTTAGTGGTAAAAAATAAAATAGAAGCTGGGCGTGGTGGCACATGCTTGTAATCCCAGTACTTGGGAGGCTGAGACTGGAGGTTCCGGGTTCGCGGCCAGCCTCAGCTACTTAGTGAGGCCTTTGCAACTTAGTGAGACCCTGTTTCAAAATAAAGAATTAAAAAAAAATAGGGCTGGGGGTGTAGCCCGGAGGTAGAATGCCCCTGGGTTCAATCCCTGGTACTGCAAAAAATAATAATAATAATAAAATAAAATAAAATAAAATAGGAGCTGGGTGTGGTGGAGGCTGAGACAAGTGGATCACAAGTTCACGGCCAGCCTTAGCAACTTAGTGAGGCCCTCAGCAACTTAGTGAGACCCTGTTTCCAAATAAAAACTAAAAAAGGGCTGGGGGTGTAGCTCAGAGGTAGAATGCCCCTGGGTTCAATCCCTAATGACAAAAAATAAATAAAATATAGGGCTGGGGTTGTGCCTCTGGGTTCAATCCCCACTACCACAAAAAACAACAATAAAAGTACGTTTAAGAAGAAGCATAAGCCGGGCGTGGTGGCGCACGCTTGTAATCCCAGTACTTTGGGAGGCCGAGACCAGAGGATCTGGGTTCCCGGCCAGCCTCAGCTCTCTCTCTCTCTCTCTCTCTCTCTCTCTGTCTCTGTCTCTCTGTGTGTCTCTCTCTACTTAATGAGGCCCTCCGCAACTTCATGAGAATCCCCCTCTCGGCCAGCCTCAGCTCAATCTCTCTCTCTCTCTCTCTCTGTCTCTCTCTCTGTGTCTCTCTCTCTACTTAGTGAGGCCCTCCGCAACTTCGTGAGACCCGGTTTCAAAATAAAGTATAAAAAAAAATAGGGCCGGGGGTGTAGCACGGAGGTAGAACACCCCTGGGTTCAATCCCTGGAACCGCAAAAAAAAAAAAAGAAGACGAAGCATAAACTAGCTGTGTGCAGTGGCGCATACCTGTAATCCCACAATTTGAGAGGCTGAGACAAGAGGATCACAGGTTTGAGGCCAGTGTCAGCAATTTAGTGAGACCCTGAGCAACTTAGCAGGACCATTTCATTTCAAATAAAAAGGGCTGGGGGTGTATCTCAGAGGTATAATGTCCCTGGTTTAGTCCCCATTACCAAAAAGAAGAAGAGGCAAAAACTAAACTTTTAAAAGAGAGCTGGAGCCGGGCATGGTGGCGCACGCTTGTAATCCCAGTACTTTGGGAGGCGGAGACCAGAGGATCCGGGTTCGCAGCCAGCCTCAGCGCGCATGCGCACGCGCAGGATCGATCGATCGATCTCTCTCCTCTCTCTCTGTCTCTCCCCCTCTCTCTCTCTCTCTCTCTCTCTCTGTCTCTATCTCTCTCTCTCTCTCTCTGTCTCTACCTAGTGAGGTCCTCCACAACTTCGTGAGACCCGGTTTCAAAAATAAAGCATAAAAAAAATAGAGCCAGGGGCATAGCGCGGAGGTAGAACGCCCCTGCGTTCAATCCTCAGTACCGCAAAAAAAAAAAAAAAAAAAAATATATATATATATATATATATAACTTTGCAGTAACAACTAAAGTTTCTTTTTGACAGCCATGAAGAACTGTACTCAGGTCGCCCTTACGGAGCCCTTGATTCAGGTTTCAATAGTGTGGACAGTGGTGATAAGAGATGGTCAGGAAATGAGGTAAATTTTCCTTCTATTCCATATGTTATAACTCCTGATTAAGAGAAAACAAAATGATGAAAGGGCAAGTGTCTGAATTAGATTCAGTTTCTTATTATATAAAATAGAGAAAAGTCAAGGGAGGGACTAAAATCCCACATAGCTCTACCATCCAAAAATGGCATTTCGTTTCTTTACTATCTTTTTACCATGTATATTTTTCATGTTTGTTATCACATTTTCTCATATAAATAATTTCATATTCTGGAAAGCCAAACAGGAGTTCAGTCAGTAAAACTGAAGGGCTGGGTAATCTGGAGCAGAGGTGGTAGAAAAGGCACTGGAAGGTGGCGAATAAATAGTACTGTAGGCCAGCGGGTATCAGGAGATGTGAACCTTAGTGAAGAATAGCCATGTGCTCAAAATCATATTGCTTTTCTGTTTTGTTTAATAGTATTGTTTTCTGCTTTTTTAAATTACTAAGGTATAATATTTTACCTATTAATTGGATTAACTGATTTAATAAGCTTTTGTTAGCAGGACTGTTAACATACAATTTATAACATGTTTCATTGAGAGTTCAAAGCAAATCATATTTAGACCACAATCCATTTGTAATTTAGAATTGCTTGTGTACCTATACCTGGGTCACCATGTACATAAGTGTGACTGTGTCCATACAGATACATGTATGTAGACAGTTTAAAACCATATATATGTTTATTTATAGAGTCATAATTACCTTTCTGTTCTTTTTGTTAATTGTGGCAAAATATATATAACATAAAATTTACCATTTTAACCAAAGGGTACATTTCAGTTGCATTAAGCACAATGCATAACAATTTTCTCAAATGTAAATTTTAATTAGTTTGTATTATGCCCATACTTTAAATGTGTTGTCTGAAATTAGAAGTGATGTTTTTTAATGTTTCTGCTATTAAGCCTACAGATGAATTTTCAGATCTGCCTCTTCGAGTAGCCGAGATTACTAAAGAACAAAGACTACGAAGAGAAAGCCAATACCAAGAGAATCGCAGCAGTTTAGTAGTAACGAATGGTGGAGGTAAACATAATTCCATGACATCTTATATCACCCTATATAATCACCTTAACTTTTTTTATACTTTTATTGGTGCATTAAAATTAAACATAATAGTTAGATTCAAAGTGATACATTCGTACATGCACACATCACTTGGTGTATTTCCCTCCATATCTCCCTTTAATTTTTTAAAGTGTTTTTTTTCATATCTACTTCTTTTTGTGTGTGTATCTGTAGCTTCTTCACTCTTCTTATTTATTTTTTTAATTTACTTATTTATTTTTTGGTCTTGGGGATTGAACCCAGGGTCATTCTACCCCCAAGCTACATCCCAAGCCCTTTTTTTGTTTTTGTTTTTAATTTTGAAACAGGGTCTTACTAAGTTGTTGATGCTGGCCTCAAACCTACCATTCTCCTGTCTCAGCCTTTCAAGTACTAGGATTACAAGCATGCATCAAAGCACCCTAATGTACCCTGCACCCGGCTCTTCACTCTTCTTTCTAAAACTTCTTTTCACATATGAATGAAAAAGAAAATATTTTCCATTGGGGTTAAACTTCAGTTTCTCTGTTTTAGACTTACAATTAAAAACATTTCTCTCATTCTTATTTTGGGAAAAAACTTTATTAGAGATAATTCACCTGGACTAGATCTTTATTTATTTTGATTTAACCATCTCCTCTTTTTTTTTGCTGTACTAGGGATGGTGCCCAGGGGCATTCTACCTCTAAGCTACACCCCCCAGCCCTATTTTTTATTCTTTATTTTGAAACAGGGTCTCACTAAGTTGCGGAGGACCTCACTGAGAGCTGAGGCTGGCCGCAAACCTGCCATCCTCCTGTCTCAGCCTCCCAAGTACTGGGATTACAAGCGTGTGCCACCACGCCCGGCTCCATCTCGTCTTTTGAAGTACCGTTATCCCTTAAGACTCTCCCTTTTAGAGCCATGCATGGTGGCACATGCCTGTAATCCAATACATTGAAGACTGAGACAGGAGGATTGTAGGTTCAAGGCCAACCTCAGCAAGTTAGCAAGGCCCTCAACAATTTAGTGAGACCCTGTTTCAAAATAAAAAATAAAGCAGGGGCCAGGCGTGGTGGCGCACGCTTGTAATCCCAGTACTTTGGGAGGCAGAGACCGGAGGATCCGGGTTCACGGCCAGCCTCAGCTCTCTCTCTCTCTCTCACCCTGTTTCCTCTCTCTCTCTCTCTCTCTCTCTCTCTCTCTCTCTCTCTCTCTCTCTCTCTACTTAGTGAGGCCCTCCACAACTTGGTGAGACCTGGTTTCAAAATAAAGTATAAAAAAATAGGGCCGGGGGTGTAGCGCGGAGGTAGAACGCCCCTGGGTTCAATCCCTGGTACCGCAAAAAAAAAAAAAAAAGAAAGACAATCCGTAGTACCACCAAAAAACAAAAAAATTCTCCCTTTTATGTACTGGAAAATGAAATGGATCATATAGTATATGTACATGTACAAATATGTAACAACAAATCCCACTATTATGTATAATAATAAATGTACCAATAAAAACTGTCAAAAAGAGTATGTTTCTTAATGTTTGCCTTTTTCTTTTTCATCTAGAATAATGCTCTTCAAAGGTGTCTGAATCCCAGTTTTCCTTATTCTGGCATTTAAAACTTTATAGTTTTTATAGAACAAGCAGAACTCTCTGTTTCTTTGTACTTCTGAAGCCAACTCTTGAAATCTTAGAATCACTTTATATTGCTTTAATTTTAATTACCAAATCCTGATGTTTAAATTTTGAGGGCTAGTTATAAGAGAGAAATGGCTTTGATTTTTCAGAAACCCAGTGTATTTTCGGAGAAGAGCTTTCATCTCTGATTTCAATTAAGTATTTTGTTATCTTTTCCCCACCTTCTTATATTTTCTTTTTTTTTTTTTTTTTTTTTTGCGGTACCGGGGATTGAACCTGGGGCATTCTACCTCCGAGCTACACCCCCGGCCCTATTTTTTATCCTTTATTTTGAAACCGGGTCTCACGAAGTTGCGGAGGGCCTCACTAAGTAGCTGAGGCTGGCCGCGAACCCTGATCCTCTGGTCTCTGCCTCCCAAGTACTAGGATTACAAGCGTGCGCTGCCACGCCCGGCCTTATATTCTTTCTTATTCCTTTCACCATTCCATTGACATTTCACTGCTTTTTTTTTTCTTTTTTTGTGGTACTGGAGATTGAACCCAGGGGCATTTTACCTCCAAGTTACACCCCCAGCCCTATTTTTTATTCTTTATTTCGAAACAGGGTCTCAATAAGTTGCGGAGGGCCTCACTAAGTAGCTGAGGCTGGCTGCGAACCCGGATCCTCCGGTCTCACCCTCCCAAGTACTGGGATTACAAGTGTGTGCCACCACGCCCAGCTGACATTTCACTGTTTTAAGTTTAAATTTCTTTTAAATTTTGCTCTCATATGGAGTATCTTTCCCATCAGTTTCTTTGAGACTTAAAATAATTTCTAGAGTGATGTTTTTCAATATGGTAGCCACTAGTCATGTGTGGTTATCAAGTATTTGAAATATGGCTCTTTTGAATTGAAATTACTGTAAGTATAAAATGCATGTTAGATGTTGAAGATTTCACATGAGAAAAATATATAAAATAAGCCAGGTGTGCTGACACATGCTTGTAATTCCAGTACCTGGGAGGCTGAGATGGGAGAATTGCAGGTTCGCTGCCAGCCTCAGCAACTTAGTGAGGCCCTACACAATTTAGTGAGACCCTGTTTCAAAATAAAAAATAAATAAGACTGGAGCCGGGCGTGGTGGCGCACGCTTGTAATCCCAGTACTTGGGAGGCAGAGACCAGAGGATCCGGGTTCTCGGCCAGCTTCAGCTCCTTAGTGAGGCCCTCCGCAACTTCGTGAGACCCGATTTCAAAATAAAGTATAAAAAATAGGACCGGGGGTGTAGCTCGGAGGTAAAACGCCCCTGGGTTCAATCCCCAGTACCGCAATAAATAAATAAATAAATAAATAAGACTGGGAGTGTAGCTCAGAGGTAGAACACCCCTGGGTTCAATCCCCACTACAAAAAAGAAAAATATATAAAATAATATATCAATTATATGTTGAAATAAAAACATTTAGATATATTGAACAAAATTAGATTATTAAATTAATGTCATCTTTTTACTTTAAAAAAAAATGCAGCTACTAGCTGGGCATAGTGGTCATGCCTATAAATAATCCCAGTACATGGAAGACAGGTTAAAGGATAGCCTCAAGCCAGGCGTGGTGGCACACACTTGTAATCCTAGTATTTGGGAGGCTGAGACAGGAGGATCGCAGGTTTGAGGACAGCCTCAGCAATGTAGTGAGGCTCTCAGCAACCTAGTGAGACCCAGGGTCTCATTAAGTTGTTGAGTGTCTCTTAGTTGCAGAGGCTGGCCTCAAACCTGCAGTCTTCTTTTCTCAGCCATCCCAAATACTGGGATTACAGGCATGCCCCACCATGCCTGGCTCATATGTGGTTCACTTTTGTAAGTTGCATTCATTTTCTCTTGGACTATACTGATCTAGATCATATGAAGAAGTGATGCTGCTTTTTTTGGAAATGGCCATAATATAAATTGTTTAATCAGAAAAAGTATGATACATTGAAAAAGTGTATTTATGTACCTGGTTTCTAATGTGGACATAGACTTATCACCTTTCCATTCTTTTAGCTCTTAACAAATTAATAACCTAAAATTCGTTTTTAATATTAATTGCAGCTATAGAATTATTTAGAAATAACTCACTCAAAAGACTAAATTGAAAAATAGACTTGTTCAAATTCTTTGTGCCCAGCAACTACAACTTTTAGGCAGTCTATGGAACATTATAAAATAATGGTTGGGGATTAATGCATCTCTGGAGAAGGTATCTTAGTAGCAAGAATTTTTCTTAGTGTACTATTTTAACTAGTTGTTGAAAGTAATTAGTTTTAAACTTAAAAATAATAGGGCATCCTAAAACTTACCAAATGAAATAGTTATATAGCTATATCTTACTTATATGCTTTTCCTCACCCTGAAGCATCTTGAGAAGAAAAATTCCTCAAATGATTCCCTTTCATTCACAAACTGCTGCAAAATATCTACAACATTGCCCTCTAGCAAATAATTTTCCAAATAGGAAAATCTTTGTTCTGAGCATAGTTTAAAAAAAAATCAGACAGCAATTACAGAAAGGGAAATAGTAGTCAATAACTCTTTAAGTCCAGTTTCTTCCTATCCTTTCTCTTTTTTATTGCCTTTTACTTTCTTTTGAGTTAATTTTGTTAGGTCTTCTGCCTCCCAGCTCCCCAAGAGGTATTATTTTTAAGTCCTAAACTAAAATATAAAAGAAATTTAAAAATTAGTCTTTTCTATTTATCTCACAAACTGTCTTGTTTAAAACACTCAGGAGCTGTCCAAAGAAAAAAGAAACATTGAAGGTCTATATTTCAATAATTACCACCAGATATTGCCTTCTCAAGTGAATTAGGAGTAAGGTTTGAAGGAGACTATTTGTGAGTGGCCATGGACTGAAAAATAAAGGTTTATATCATTTAAGCTTATCATTCCTTCTACTTTCAGGATAGAAAATGTTAGGGGGAAAGAGAGAATACATTGTAAGAAAATGTCTTTTATTGGCTATCTTATTTTGAATTTTTTTCTGGTGTGTTGTGTGTGTGTGTGTGTGTGTGTGTGTGTGTGTGTGTGTGTGTGTTGTATACAGTGGAACATGATCTGGAGCAGATTGACTACATTGATAGCTGTACTGTGGAGGAAGAAGAGGACGAAGTGAGACGGCCCAAGGGTCTGGACTCAGACAGCCTCAGTTCACAGTTCATGGCATATATTGAACAACGGCGAATCAATCATGAGGTAGTACACACATTTAAGTCTAAATATGTTGCTATCCCCTAGAAGAATAGTTCATGATACTATATATTTCTATTATATCAGCGGTTTATTGGTTTAGGCCTAATTGCCTTATATTCACTTCTGATTTTAGTCCTGGGTTTTTCAGATTTGAATATCAGAAAATCAGATAATATTCTTAAGTAGGGTTTAGGTTTATTTTTCTAATAAGACAGATTTCATAATTTTGGAGAAGAAATTAAAGGAATCCCTAGAGTAATCTAAGGCCTTTGAAAAAAAAGAGTATTATGCTTTTTATTGTTGTTTTCTGTGGGATTTTTTGCTTTTTTATTGTTACTAACTGGCCATTCATAGCTTGATTGATCAGTAATTAAGAATTAAACCGAAAAGTTAACTTTGGAGGCACCATATAATTTTTATAAGAAACTTAAAATTATATTGGTACTTTTATCCTAAGTCAACAGAGTATAAATTGTTTTCTATTAAAATTCCTGGGTGTCTCTTATAGTGGAACATTGATTTGCCTTAGAAAACAAATGAGCATTCAGCCCATTGCAGAATCTCTGCCAATTCCCCAAGGGTCTCAAGTAGAATAGCATTCTTCAGTGTATCTAGACAGCATGATAAAATGGCTCCATTTTAGTATATGTGATGTCCATGTCTGGAGTTCATCCCAGGCTCTGAGCAGGGTTTATTTGAGAAACACTCAGGGCCTTTTTGGAGAATGAAGCGTGTAGTCTTTTAGAAATAGACAATTAGTCACTTTAAGTGGGACATCTTGTGGAGTGATATTATCAATCTTTAAAAAGAATCTGTTGGTTTTCCTTTTTGAAGGCTTTTTTTTTTTTTGGCGGTATTGAGGATTGAACCCTGGAGTATTCTACCTCTGAGCTACACCCCCAGCCCTATTTTATATTCTTTATTTTGAAACAGGGTCTCACTAAGTTGCGGAGGGCCTCACTAAGTAGCCGAGGCTGGCTGCGAACCTGGATCCTCTGGTCTCAGCCTCCCACGTACTGTGCGCCACCATTCCTGGCCTTTTTGAAGGCTTTTGAGCATAGTATTTTGTTGGTGTTGGACAACACTCTTATATTTAAAAGTGGATAAAGTTACAAAAATCAAGTCCTGCATCTTAGAGATAGCAAAATAGACCAGGTGATTAATGAAACTGCTTGTGGTTCAGAATATTAGCCTCTCTGCTGGAGCAAAGAACTACTTCATAATAAAATTAAAATTAATAATACCACATTAAAATCTTTAAAGAAATTCTTTTTCTTGTGATCTTTCTCTTTCATCAATTTATGTTTAATTAGACTGTATAAGTGAAGTATCTCTTCTAAAATTGAAAATGCTTATTATACTACTGTGAAAACTTATACTACCATTTCTTTAATCATTATATTGGCTCTTGTAATAATATGGTTTTTTTTTAATTCTAGCTACTTATTATGTATGGTAGTTGTAGGATTCTGTATTATAAGACTATGGCTTCTCTGTCATAAGCTTTCTAAAATTTGGCCATCTGTGAAATTATGATGAAGCAATATTATTCTAGATGATTTAACAACCAGTGAAGAAATACCTTCTTGTATTCCTGAATATTACCTTAAAATTTATTAAAAAAGTAAACTATTTGAGATGTTAAACACTCTGTAATATCTAATTTTATTATAACACCTCTCACATACTAGACCACCCCTGCCTTAATAGGGTATGGCACCGGGCATGGTGGTGCATGCTTGTAATCCCAGTACTTGGGAGGTGGAGACCGGAGGATCCGGGTTCGCGGCCAGCCTCAGCTACTTAGTGAGGCCCTCCGCAACTTCGTGAGACCAGGTTTCAAAATAAAAGTATAAAAAATAGGGCCGGGGATGTAGCTCCGAGATAGAATGCCCCTGCGTTCAATCCCCGGTACCGCAAAAAAAAAAAAAAAAAAAAAAATAGGGTATGACTTTTTTTTTTTTTGGCAGTACTAGGGATTGAACCCAGGGGCATTCTTCCTCTGAGCTACACCCCCACCCTATTTTTTATTCTTTATTTTGAAATAGGGCCTCACTAAGTTGTGGAGGGCTTCACTAAATAGCTGAGGCTGGCGGCGAACCCGCGATCCTCCTGTCTCAGACTCCGAAGTACTGGGATTACAGGTGTGTGCCACCACGCCTGGCTATGATGAATTTTTTAAAACTGAATCAGTTTCACATTCATTTTGTCATGAAAATTTTTTTCTTTTCCCTCTTTTTTTTTTTTTTGGTACTGTGGGTTGAACCCAGGGGCATTCTACCTCTGAGCTATTCCCCTAGCCCTTTTTATTTTTTGTTTGGAAACGGTCTCAGTAGTTTGCTGAGATTCTTGCTAAGTTACTGAGGCTGGCCTGTGATCCTCTTGTCTCACCCTCCCAGGTGCATGTGCCATAACACCTGGCTTTGTCATAAAAATTTAGTGTATCTCTTATAATAATTTTAGATAATTGCAGTATCATAAAACCAGGGCGATAAGTCACTGACCTAGGAGAGATATTTTGCTTTAAAAAAATGACATGGTCACTTAAAATTAGAATCATCATTCTTTCATCAGAATTGTAGCTCATTCTATATGATCATCTTGCCCAAACATAAGGCAGTCATCTTTTAGCCCTTTGGAGTAACTCACCAAAGAAAATTTTCTAGTTATGTGTGACGTATCTATTTTGTGGAGTTAGACTATAAGTAGTCTTACATGATTTTCAATTATCCTTTTTGGAGAAGTTTTTTGTTATTTTTCCCTTAAAGAATACCCATTTTAATGATTGTTTTTGGTGTTGAAATAAGATTGTATTACTTCTGAAGATTCTCATTTGACAAAATATATTACTGTGATAACCTTTAAGCCTCTACATTTCTCATTTTCTTTTTGAATGTGTGGTCCATATCACTTAAGCCAGCTTAATTTTTCTTAGTAATTTTGTATAAAATGGCTTTTACCTTTTAGTTTGTAAATGAGTCAAATTGCCAAAAATATTTCTCTTTTAATTAATATTGTATTTTTACCATAAATAGAAATTACTTTTTGTTTTATCTTAACATTCCAACCAACATCCCCAGGACTATTTGTATGACTAAGATAAGAGTTTGTGGTAGTGAAGAGGTAAAGAAGCATAATCTGCTCAGTGAACTCCCTATTACTACAAGTATTGAAGATAAAATGAGCAAATTTTGGGGTAGAGTAGGTAGGAATTCCTGTCCCAGACAGACGCTTACACTAGATGATGTCTAAGATCCTTTCTTATCATTCAGTAAATATTACTGTCTTTGGTCACTATTTTATATAATACAGTGAGAAGGAAATTTTTAAATAAAATAAGTGGATTATGAATATTTTTATCAAAGATATAGTCTAGCTGGGCGTAGTGGCCCACACTTGTAATCCTAGTACTTGGGAGGCTGAGACAGGAGGATCACCAAGTTCACGGTCAGCCTCAGCTACTTAGTGAGGCCCTCCGCAACTTAGTGAGACCCTGTTTCAAAATAAAGAATAAAAAAGAGGGCTGGGGTATAACTCGGAGGTACAATCCCCCAGTACCACACACACACACACACACAAAAAAAAGATATAGTCTATAATGCTGTGGGGGCGGGTGCTAGGGATTGAACCCAGGGCCATTCTATCTCTGAGCTACACCCCCAATCCTTTTTATTTTTTATTTGGAAACAGGGTCTCGCTAAGTTGCTGAGGGTCTTGCTACATTGCTGAGACTGGCCTCAAATCTGCAATCCTCCTGTCTCAGCCTCCCAAGTACTAGAATTACAGGCATGTGCCACTACTATGCCTGGTATCTTCAGTGCTTTTAAATGTGAAGCTTACATTTGAAGGTTCTTTTAAAACAATCTTTTAGTGCAAATCCCTGAATGGTAAACTGAATGAGATTGGTGTAATCAGTGTTGTGGATGCATATGTTAAATTAATTTATGTATGCTTTTTTTCGTCTAGGGTTCACCAGTAAAGCCAGTACCCATTAGGGAATTTCAAAAAACAGAAGAAATAAGAAGATTTTCACATCAAAACAGGTTTGAAAAAGAAATTCTATTTATTTTTTTTCTGTCTTAAAACTCAATGAGATCGGGCGTGGTGGCGCACATTAGTAATCCCAGTACTTTGGGAGGCGGAGACCGGAGGATCTGGGTTCGCGGCCACCCTCAGCTCGCTTGCTCAGGTGCTCTCTCTTTCTCTCTCTCTCCCTGTTTCTCTCTCTCTCTCTTTCTCTCTCTCTCCCTCCCTCCCTCCCTCTACTTAGTGAGGCCCTCCGCAACTTCGTGAGACCCAGTTTCAAAATAAAGTATAAAAAATAGGGCCGGGGGTGTAGTGCGGAGGTAGAACGCCCCTGGGTTCAAACCCCGGTGCCACTAAAAAAAAAAAAAGAAGAATAAAAAATAGGGCTAGGGGGTGTAGCCCGGAGGTAGAATGCCCCTGGGTTCAATCCCCAGTACCGCAAAAATAAAAAAGAGGGCTTAAAACAATTTCAGAAGTTCTCAATTTTTTTAGCTTAGATTTTTGACTGGATAGCCGATAGAGATAATGATATATATTTTCACTTCTGTCTCAAATAATATGATTTTTCCACTACACTTGGAGTGGAGCTTTTTTTTTTTTTTTTTTTTTTTTTTTTTTTTTTTTTTTTTTTTTTTTTTTTTTTTTTTTTTTTTTTTTTTTGCGTCACCTGGGATTGAACGCAGGGGCGTTCTACCTCTGCGCTACGCCCCCGGCCCTATTTTTTTTATACTTTATTTTGAGACCTGGTCTTACAAAGTTGCGGAGGGCCTCACTAAGTAAAGAGAGAGAGAGAGAGAGACAGGAGGGGGAGAGAGAGAGAGAGAGAGAGAGAGAGACAGGAAGAGAGAGAAAGAGAGAGAAGAGAGAGAGAGAGAGAGAGAGAGAGCGCACATGAGAGCTGAGGCTGGCCGCGAACCCGGATCCTCCGGTCTCCGCCTCCCAAAGTACTGGGATTACAAGCGTGTGCCACCACTCCCGGCCACTTGGAGCCTATTTCTAAAATTAACTTGATTGTTTAGAATACTGCTTCTTGAGCTGGGCGTGGTGGCACACACTTGTAATCCTAGTACTTGGGAGGCTGAGACAGAAGGATTGCAGTTTGGAGGACAGCCTCAGCAATTTAGTGAGGCTCTCAGCAACCTATTGAGACTCTGTTTCCAAGTAAATAAAGTCGGTCTGGGGGTATAGCTGGGAAGTAGAATGTCTCTTGGTTCAATTCCCAGTACCACAAAAGAAAAAAAAAATAGAATACTGCTTGTCATTTTTGAATTCCAAAAGCTCTCTTGCCATAAACTGTATCGCAATAACTGAAAAATTTCCAGCATTTGGTTCTTTGCCTCCTCTCTGTTTTTATGAAGTCTTAAAACAGTAGATTTGCCAGGCATGGTGGTAAACACCTGTAATCCCAGTATTTGGGCAGCTGAGACAAGAGAATCAAAGGTTTGACAGCCTCTGCAACATAACAAGACTCAGCAACCTAGAGAGACCCTGTTTCAAAACAAAAAATAAAAATAGGGCTGGGGTTGTGGCTTGGAGGTAGAATGCCCTTAGTTCAATCCCCAATACCACAAAGAAAAGAATCATAAAAGCCTGGCGTGGTGGGGCACACTTGTAATCCCAGTACTTGGGAGGCTAAGACCGGAGAATCACAGGTTCGCAGCCAGCCTCAGCTACTTAGTGAGACCCTGTTTCAAAAATAAAGAATTAAAAAAATAGGGCTGGGGTGTAGCTCAGAGATAGAATGCCCCTGGGTTCAATCCCCCGTACCGGGAAAAAAAAAAGAAGAAGAATAAAAGTCAACAAAGTTTTAATTTTTATATTAAAATAGCTTCATCAGTTGAAAATAAGAGTAGGAATGCCTTACATGTACAGTTCCCAGGTTCTGTAGTATTCCAGATTTCTGTTGATAAAGTGGCCTTATATATAAAAGGATCTTAGCCGGGCGTGGTGGCGCACGCTTGTAATCCCAGTACTTTGGGAGGTGGAGACCGGAGGATCCGGGTTGGTGGCCAGCCTCAGCTCTCTCGCTCTCTCTCTCCCTGTCTCTCTCTCTCTCTCTCTCTCTCTCCTTAGTGAGGCCTTCTGCAACTTCGTGAGACCCGGTTTCAAAATAAAGTATAAAAAATAGGGCTGGGGGCGTAGCGCAGAGGTAGAACGCCCCTGTGTTCAATCTCCGGTACCACAAAAAATAAATAAATAAATAAATAAATAAATAAAAGGATCTTAATTTACATGTGTCTTGTTTCAATCATGGTAGGAAAGAACATAATAGTTATATATGCTATAAAGAAATGATCCCATTTGAAAAGTGATCTCAACTAAGTATATCAGTAGTGGCTAACACAGACAGTTGTTAGCTAGCTATAGAATAATCAGTGATATCATCACATGAAACACTAGTTGGAGACATCAGGTATTACTGTGGTTTAATTTAATGACATGGGCATAAGTTTACAAAATGCAGTTCCTATTTCAGTGCTGACTAGACAGCTTGCCTATTGATTAATAGAAAGCTACATTAATAATAAAATATCACTTGTCCCTTATATGTCTTGTTATCAAAGAGTTTTTGTTTCCTTTTTTTCTTTCTTTCTTTCTTTTGGATCAGGGTTCCAGTTGAGCCATCCTCTCTCTTGTCACCATCACCAAGTCACAATCAGGTAATTGTAAGCAGAGTTATTTATTTTTGCTGTTTTAATTTTGATTTTTTTAAAAACAAGACGGTTTTCTTTTATAATAATTGCCACATATCTGTACAGGTTACTGGTTGTCTTCTCAATCAGTTAATATAGCATGCATGTGGTAACTATATTTACAGATACAGAAAATAAATGTTTACCTACAATGATAGCTTTATATTACCATGCAAAGATAGGGAAAGATTGGCAACAAACACATTGAAAGAAATGCTAGGTGACTACAAAGTAAAAGTTACTTGGATCAGCAGTAGTTCCATAAATTAATAGGGAATATTGACAGGTTAATGCTTGTCCCCACTTGCATGTGCAAAATGATACTTCTGTTGCAGCCTTCACATACAGACTTGGAACTTCATCGGAGAAGGGAGCAATTAGTAGAGCGCACTCGGAGAGAGGCACAGCTTGCTGCCCTACAGTACGAGGAGGAGAAAATAAGGACCAAGCAGATTCAGAGAGATGCTGTCCTGGACTTTGTCAAGGTGAGTCATTTGAATTCATTGACACTGTTGAAGTTATTTACAAGTTCATGCTTTGTTTTGCCAAGACTGCCAGTTTTTATTGTTTTAATAAACACGCTAGTTTTTTTCTCCCTCATTTTAAGGAATCTTGACTAAATAAAGTGACCATCTCCCCTGCTCGTGACTAGTTGTAAGACAGTAGAAGTGATTATCCTGCTTTTTGACAATAATTTCTTCCTTTGGATTAGCACATTGCCATTCACTTTACTATTCAGCTGCTATTTCTTCAGTCTTTAGTGTATAGTAAAGATCAGTAAGATAATAAAAGTGAAAGTGCTGTATAAACTGTGAAAGTGCCATGCAAACCTAAACTATTATCATCCAAACCTCTCTCCAACTTCTTAACTCTGATAAATATACCAAAAATTTGCTTGGCTCGCAGGCTTCATCCTTTATAGTCATCCTTAATTCTTTCCTATTGTTCTCCACACCACTCAGTTCATCCCAGTTAATGTTTCTTTTAACATTTGCAGCCTCTATAGTAACATCTGAACTTGGTTCATTTTATTTTGCTGGTATGACTTATCTTTTCATTCTGAAATTGCCTTGGATTTTTTCTTCATAATTAATGATTATTTGTAATTTTGTGTGCTTAATATATATCTCTGTGAAGAGAAGAACCATGTCTGTTTTATTTAACATATATCTGTTTTACTTTATATCTATATGTCTTATTTAATATATTTACTTAATATTTACATACTGTTTTACTTACTTTTTTTTTGCGGTACTGGGGATTGAACCCAGGGGCGTTCTACCTCTGAGCTACACCCCCAGCCCTATTGTTTATACTTTATTTTGAAACCGGGTCTCACGAAGTTGCGGAGGGCCTCACTAAGTAGCTGAGGCTGGCCACGAACCCGGATCCTCCGGTTTCAGCCTCCCAAGTACTGGGATTACAAGCATGCGCCATCACGCCTGGCTTGTTTTACTTACTTATAAATATATCTGTTTTACTTAATATATATCTCTGTGAAGACAAGAACTATGTCTGTTTTTACCTGCTAAATTCTAGGGATTTAGCAGGTCTGAGCCCAGAGCAAAACCTATTTGATAATTTGATAAGTGAATGATTAAATGAATGAATCACTCTTGTCTTCTAAAAGCTTTCTTCCTGTGTTTCATAAGTTAGCCAAAGACCATCTTTCTAAGTACTAGGCACATGTCTGTTTTACATGATAAATTTTCTTACTCTCCCTTTTTTTTCCAAATATATCAAGCCTATGATGATTTTCTTCAGGTCTCTTTCTCACCAGCTAACTATATCATCTCTTTTTTTTTTTTTTTTTCACAGTACCGGGGATTGAACCCAGGGGCATTCTACCTCTGAGCTACACCCCCGGCCCTATTTTTTAGCCTTTATTTTGAAACCGGGTCTCACAAAGTTGCGGAAGCCTCACTAATTAGCTGAGGCTGGCCACGAACCCGGATCCTCTGGTCTCAGCCTCCCAAGTACTGGGATTACAAGCGTGCGCCACCACGCCCAGCTTATTATATCATCTCTTAATCCCTCACTCCCTCTACCTGAGATGTTCCTCCTCTAAAAATATACTTTGCAGCCAGGCGTGGTGGCGCACCTTTGTAATCCCAGTACCTGGGAGGCTGAGACAGGAGGATCACAGGTTCGCGGCCAGCCTCGGCTATTTAGTGAGGCCCTCTGCAACTTAGACCCTGTTTCAAAATAAAGAATAAAAAAATAGGGCTGGGGGTGTAGCTCGGAGGTAGAATGCCCCTGGGTTCAATCCACAGTTCCACAAAAAATTAAATAAAATAAAAATGTACTTAGTTATGTGTTGTTATGCTGATGACTTTTTTTTTTTTTTTTTTTTTTTTTTTTTTTTTTTTG
>PVJS01042966.1:6900-17372 GCA_004027185.1 Glis glis
TTTTTTTTTTTTTTTTTTTGCGGTATTGAGGATTGAACCCAGGGGCGTTCTACCTCTGCTCTACACCCCCGGCCCTATTTTTCATACTTTATTTTGAAACCAGGTCTCACGAAGTTGCAGAGGGCCTCACTAAGGAGAGGGAGAGAGAGAGAGAGAGAGAGAGAGAGAGCTGAGGCTGGCCGCGAACCCGGATCCTCCAGTCTCCGCCTCCCAAAGTACTGGGATTACAAGCGTGCGCCACCATGCCCGGCCTCTATTTTTTATACTTTATTTTGAAACCGGATCTCATGAAGTTGCAGAGGGCCTCACTAAGTAGCTGAGGCTGGCCGCGAACCCGGATCCTCTGGTCTCAGCCTCCCAAGTACTGGGATTACAAGCATGCGCCACCACGCCTGGCGCGGTCTCACCTTTTTCTACATCAATTATTCTGACTGTTTCCCATTTGACATTAGAGATACGTGATTGTAATTTGGGAAGAAACTAAGGCTTAGAGAACTTAAATCACTTGCCAAAGTTTAGAGAGCTATTTTCAGATAGTAGCAACTTGGTTTTATAACTCAGGATCTTTTCATTATAATAATGCTCCTCAGAGCTGGGCGTGGTGGCGCACACTTGTAATCCTAGTACTTGGGAGGCTGAGGCCAGAGGATCCGGGTTCACAGCCAGCCTCAGCCACTTAGTGAGGCCCCCTGCAACTTAGTGAGACCTTGTTTCAAAATAAAGAATAAAAAATTGGCCTGAGGGTATATCTTGGAGGTAGAATGCCCCTGGGTTCAATCCCCAGTTCCGCAAAAAAATAAATAAATAAAAATAAAAATAAAAGTTGAACAAAGCTTAGAACTAAATATAAAATAAATTAGCTATATTATTTTTAAATTGTGCATATATATGTGTGTCCAAAACAGTACCTTTTAGTGTTTCCTAATTTTAAAAGGAATACATGTTTATATTAGAAAAAAGTAAAAAGGCCGGGCATGGTGGCGCACGCTTGTAATCCCAGTACTTTGGTAGGCGGAGACTGGAGGATCCAGGTTCACGGCCAACCTCAGCTCTCTCTCTCTCTCTCTCTCTCCCTCTCCCTGTCTCTCTCTCTCTCTACCTAGTGAGGCCCTCCGCAACTTCGTGAGACCCAGTTTCAAAATAAAGTATAAAAAATAGGGACGAGGGTGTAGCGTGGAGGTAGAACGCCCCTGGGTTCAATCCCCAGTACCGCATAAAAAAAAAAAGAAAAAAGTAAAAAGATTTAAAACACATAAAGAGAAAAAATTAAAAAGGTTTAAAGAGCATAAAGAGGATACAGAACATCTATTATGTAGCTAACTGTTAATATTTTAATGTTTATTTTCCTAGAACCTTCTCTCACTTTCTATATTTTACTTAAAAAGGGGGAACCTAATGATTGTATAGCATTCTATTACATAGATATGCCATAATTCATTTAATTATACCCTACTGCTTTTGCCTTAAGTCATTTCCAGCTTTTTCTTATTAGAATATAAGTAAAATGAGCACTGATGATTATTTACTTAGGAAAAATTTCCAGAGGTAGAAGTATGGGTGCACAATTTTTGGACTTTTGATACCTACTGCAGAACTACCCTACAGAAAGATTATAAAAATTTGTAGCCAGCCATGTGTGAGTGGTTACTGCTTCACATCACACCTGCAGAGACTAAATATATGTAAACTCTGCCTTATCTACTTGCTTTCCTTCCTGTATGTTACCTGCCTACCTGCCAACTCCACCCAAATTCTTTCCTTTGTGACCTAGCTCTAGCCTCTCACTACCTTCTCACCTCTGTGAAACCGTGTCTGCCTAAAAAGAACTTTCCTTCTAGACTTCAAGCACTCACAACTACCATTGATACCTATCACCGCTTTAGTTCATTCAGTTGTATCTTTGTTTCCCAAGCTAGATGGTGCATTCCCTGTGGATGAGACAGCGTCTTAGGCACGTTGGCATTTTCAATAGCGCCTCTCCCATTACAGTGACAGCGTATATTTGTTGGTTGACTTTAATGTTTTTTAATTTAGGTTCAGTCAGTTCTCAAACATTAGTGCATCTCTTTTGATAGGGAATAAATGAATTCAAGTCTCCTAGATGGGCCATATTGCTGCCTTAGATCTGCAGACAATATTTTACTGTACTTGGAGAATACTTAAGTTACGAGCTATGAATAATTTTAAACACGTACCAAACACATTAGAACATTTCTGTACATGGGCAAAAAAAAAAAAAAAAAAAGATTAAATGACAGCAGTCCACACTGGGAGACAGACAGGACTTTCCTTATTTCACATGTGACATTTGGCCAGTCAGTAGGATTTACATCCCATGTCAGTCAAAATGTTACCCCCCCAAATTTTATAAGTACTGTAGAGAAATTGTTATATAGCCATTGAGATCCTTGGGGAAAAAAAAGACAATACATACTAAGAAATTTTAAAAGAGCTAACTTATATTCCAAAATTTAAGTCATGTCTGTAAATGACAATTGACCTAGGCATTTATGCCTCAAATAGATCCATTTTTAAAAATACAAAATGAGCAGAATAAAAGTTAAGATTGCCAAACTGGGCTGCATAAATTACTCAGCTTCAATTGACCACAGTGTATTTACACTGGATCTATAAAGGAGCTTCGACTTGGTCATTAAGCGCCTGCATATTTTCATCTCATGCGATGATATAAAACACTGAACAATGGAAATCTCGAATGGGAGAAGAAAGCAAAGTTTACCTTCACCGTCGGCAGCATGTTCAGAGAGTCCAGTGTGAACAGCACAAATGCTTGCATCAGCATCATAAATTGATTAAATTGCCATGTCAGACTAAAGAGAAAAGTTGATATGAAAATGGCAAGAAGTGTCAGCCTCTGTAAAGAGAAAACCTTTGTATAATTTACATGTCTCTAGTAATAAAAAAAAAAAACCTTGCAGACAAGTTTTTCTCAAGAGCGGCCAATATCTCTATAAACCAGGTAGAAAAACCATAAACGGTTGCTCTGAAAACCTTTGCATTTGTTATTTAAGCTCTAAATATCCTAAAGTGACACTCTGCATATAAATATTCACATACGGTATGTGTATTCCACACTATTAGGGAGGCGATAATGCACCAAATCACCTCTCACGAGCAAATGGCTTAAAAATCCTGACAGTTCCACGGAAACTGTGCGTGGGCTTGCTGCAACTATTTAGGGGTAGATTATGTAGAGTACATTTTTAACATAGAAAATGAAAACATTTTCTTTGCAAAGTAGGAAAAAGCTCAGAAAAAAAGAAAACTTAATTTAACTCAAGTTAAAAACTTGGTCATGGAATAACGACTATTCACATGGATTGGGGCACTATGCACATCATTTTCGAAGCTTCTTCTATAAAAGTGGGGAATTAAAAATATATAAAGTTTTATAGAAACTTACTTCAGAAAGAGACTGTAAGTTTGGTCTCAGGAAATACGTAATTGCTGCTATCTGAATTGCAAAGAAGGGTAACGCCCAGTTCTCCCTCAGTGGGATGGTAAACTCGACTCTTGTGGTATCTATCCTGCAAAACAAAGTACAAATGGCCAAAGTAATGGTTTTTACGCCGATTTCTTCCAAGATTTTCTAAAGTCAAAGGTACATTACGTTAAGTACAAGCATACTTAGATTCTAGTCACTGGCTCTCAATAATAATAACTGTCCTTATTATCACCATGACTGTCATCTTCATAATATAACATTAGCGCCGGGCGTGGTGGCGCACGCTTGTAATCCCAGTACTTTGGGAGGCGGAGACCAGAGGATCCGGGTTCGTGGCCAGCCTCAGCTCTCTCTCTCTCCCTGTCTCTCTCTCTCTCTCTACTTAGTGAGGCCCTCCGCAACTTCGTGAGACCCGGTTTCAAAATAAAGTATAAAAAAATAGGGCCGGGGGCGTAGCGCGGAGGTAGAACGCCCCTGAGTTCGATCCCCGGTACCAAAAAAAAAAAAAAAAAAAAAAAAAAATTGTTATATATATATAACATTAGCACTGAGAAAAATGGAAGCAATCTATTCTCCGTATGTCTTTTGCTAAGTGGTAGAGCCGGGGGTCAAGCCCATGTCATCCTGACTACTAAACCCATAAACACATCATGCCAAACTGCTCCTCACAATGTCATGCACTCTCCCTCTCTGTTTCCTTAATGCTTTATAGTTGAGTCTTAAATTTGTCACTGGCAATAATTTTTGTTTTGTTTGTTAGTAGTGGGGACTGAACTCAGGAGTATTCTACCACTGAGCTGCATCCCCAGCCCTTTTCGTTTTTTATTTGAGACAGGGTCTCACTAAATGGCCCCAGTGGGCCTTGAACTTGTGATCTTTCTACCTTAGCTTCTGAGTGGCTGGAATTGGAGGCCTGTAGCCACTGTACTACCCCAGCTTATTCTTGGCAATAATTTAAAAAGCTTCTTGCTTCTATAGAATGTGAACTCCCAAGGGGGAAGTATAGGTAAGTTTTTATCCTTTTTTTTTGGTACTGGGGATTAAAGCCAGGGGAGTTCTACCTCTGAGCTACTGCCAGCCCTATTTTATTTTTTAGTTTGAAAGAGGGTTTAAGTAAGTTGCTGCAGATATCCTTAATCCTGTGATCTTCCTGTTTCAGCCTTCCAAGTATTGGGATTACAGGCGTGTGCCACCACATCTGGCTAAGTTTTCATTTTTGTACACTCAGCACCAAGAACCATGTCTGCACATACTAGACATTCAATAAATAACTCTGTGTGTGTGTGTGTGTGTGTCTGTGTTCACATAAAAATTTAAGCCTCAATTTCCTCATCTCTAAAATGGGGATGGACAATAACTACTCCTCCCCTATGGGATTATTAAAAGAATACATATAAAACTTATTTTTTTTTTGGCGGTACTGGGGATTGAACACAGGGGCATTATACCTCCAAGCTATACCCCTAGCCTTATTTTTTAATTCTTTATTTCGAAAAAGGGTCTCACTAAGTTGCAGAGGGTAGCGGTGAACATGCAATCCTCCTGTCTCAGCCTCCAACTACTGGGATTACAAGCGTGAGTCACTGCGCCCCACATAAAACATTTTTAGAAGTGGTTGGCAGATAGTAAGTACTCAAAGGGGTTATAATAGAAATAATTTGCACAGGATTACAAAATAGAATCTGTATGAGACTGCTTCTTAGCCTTTTGGCTAAGATCAAGTGTAAAATCTGTATGAGAACTCTTGCTCAGGTTTTAAGACCCCTACTGAATTTTGGTGTTGCTCCTATAGGTCAGGCAATAATTCAATGTCTCTTGATATGTTTCTTTTTTTAAATGCTACTTCATACCCAGGCATGATGGCACATGCCTGTAATGCCAGTACTCTGGAGGTTGAGACAGGAAGATTACAGGTTCAAGGCCAGTCTCAGCAATTTAGTGTTTCAAAATAATAAGGGAGCCGGGCGTGGTGGTGCACGCTTGTAATCCCAGTTCGCGGCCAGCCTCAGCTACTTAGTGAGGCCCTCTGCAACTTAGTGAGACCCTGTTTCAAAATAAAGAATAAAAAAATAGGGCTGGGGGTGTAGCCCAGAGGTAGAATGTCCCTGGGTTCAATCACCGGTACCACACACACACAAAAAATAAATAAATAAAAATATAATAAGGGCTAGGGGTTTTTCCGTGGAGGTAGAATGTCCCTGGGTTCAACTCCCAGTATCAAAAAAAAAAAAAAAAAAAGAGAGAGAAAGAAAAAAGCTATTTCATCAGGCTTTAGTGTTTATAAAAATTAATAATACATATTAAATAACGTAAGAATCTTTTTGCACTTGTACAGTATTTTATGCTTCGCTAATTGAGAACTGTACACAGTCCTATTAAGATTGATGAAGATATTATTACAACTCTTTAAGAGATGAGCTAAGTGGCTAAGGAAACATTGATTGCATAGCAAACAGGTAACAGAACTGGATAATTACAGATGGTTCTCTTGATCTATAATTCAGTGTTCTGTTTCTCAGCTGGAAATATATATATGTAGGACTTTCTACCATACTAAATAAAGTAATTCAGTAAACCACTAGGTAAACCAGAGAGAAATTGTGCAGTACCGACCAAATAAATATGGGAGAAGAAATTTTTCTTGCACTGGAAATAAAGTAACTCCATTTTTACTTACACTTTGAAAATTAAGAGACAATGGTTCCACTCACCTGTTGGTGACATACCAGAAAGCTGCTAACAGTCCTGATAGCCAGGTACCACTAAGGAGCCAGCTGGTTATGTATAGAGCTGTGACATAGATTGCTTGGAGTCCAAATAAGGTGTAAATATAAAAATAAACTGGCTCTAAATATTTCTGTAAAAGAGAACAATAAAAAATACTTGTCAGAGAAGCCATAACCCCCCTTATTGCTATTAAAAAAATATGACAGTAGAAATTCAACATTCGGAAGCTTGCTGTTAATTCCTGGCAGTAAGTCCACACCACCCCTTTCCCTCCAGAAGTGTGCTAGCAATCTTTCTTCCCACTAACAAAGAAGATGGCAGGAACGCCCTGAGGGTTCAGCCTTCATTCTTTATTCTAGAGTTTTTACCTAACTTGGTCCAATTTTGCCTTATTCATATGAGGAGTAGTCACTGTGATCTGCTAATTTTATACTTTTTGAAATCTCAAGGATAAATCACAAGTGATCACACATTTCCAAATGAAAATATTTATCAGATTGTAGACTGCACATAAGTATTATGAAATAGTTCAGGAAACATCTCTATATAAAAAGTCTTTTAACATATGAAGTATAAATAAATAGCAGTATCTCATCAAAAAAAGCAAAGTTCACAGTATACATGGAGAAAAATGAGGGTACTACTGGTTTGCTACCAAATAAGCTGAAGAACAGAATAACATGCGTGAAACTTTCAATTCAAAATGGCAGAATTCGACTTTCGTCTGATATTAACAAATCAATGTCACAGAATATGACATACCTGTATGGGTAGAATTCTATACAAAATACTGAGAAAAACCTCTTGGTAAATATTCATTCTCTGAAGGAGGTTAATTGTCCTCATAGATTCAGTTTTATTGTCATAGATTAAGCCATGTAAACCTAAGAACAATATTTTAAAATTCAGAGATTTATTCATTCAAAACTATCATAGATTCTTTAATATGTGGCAGAGAAAGTAGTAGGCATTGGGGATATAATGGTAAGCAAAAACAGAGTCCTACCTTCAAAGAACTTAACATAGGTTAGGTGTACATTATTTGAACATTTACATAAATATAGGTAAATTAAAACTTTTGTAATGGCAATGAAAAAAGAAAACACAGTTTTTCTATAGGTATTCAGGCAAGAGGATATCATATCCCCAGCCTTTCCTCTTACATGTGACCTGCAGTGTCTCCTTTGGTGGAGTCTTCCCATCCCTGGGATGGGTTGGACCATTTGACTTGCTTTGACCAACAGCAGGTAGATGTATTTGTGACACAAGCTATGTCTGAGAAGAGGCTTTGAAAGAGGATGTGGCCACCAGCTCACACTCTTCCCCTCTGCCAGGACATTAGCATGTCCCAAATAGGGGCGAGAAGGGAAGGACATCCGGGCAGGGCAGAGCTGCTGCCGCCTGATAGACAGACAAGAAATAACCCTGTTGGTCTAGAAACCCATTGCTATATAAGGTCCTCTGCTACTTTGACCAAGTTGACTAATTAATACAAGGTATGAATGGATGGTTCACATGTGATAATGTGCACACTGTCCTTTTCACACAGGGAAAGATATTCAACCTCAGTACTATCAAAAGAAGTGCAATTAAAACTACACTGAGATACCATTTCTCATCTATCATTGTGACAAAAATCAGAAGTTTGATAATACACTGTGTTAGTGAGGTTATAAGGAAGTAGGCTCTCCTACACTGCAGTAGGGAATTGCAAAACGGTATCATCTCTATGGAGAAGAATTCTGCAACACACAACAAAATTACATGAGCATTTACCCTTTGATTCGAAAAGCTCATGGCTTAGGAATTGATCCCAAGACAGACTGGCAAAAATATAAAATGACAATAGACACAAGGTCATTCATGCAGCACTGTTTATAAAAGCAAACGATTAGAAATGACCCAAATGCCCATCAGTAGGAGCTGTTGTAAAATGAACCAGGCTCCCATCAAATTCGTATGTTGAAGTCCTAATCCCTCAGTATGAGGGTATGTGGAGATGGGCCTCATAAGGAGATAATCAAAGTTAAGTGAGGTTATAAGGGCGGGGGGTCTTAGTCTGAAAGGACTGGTGTGCTTAAAGAAAGAGGAACAGATGAGTTTGTGCTCATTTGCTTTTGGGCGTGCACACTCTCCCTTTCTCAGACTTGCACAGATGGGGAAGGCCATGTGAGGACAAGTAGAGGGGGCCTCTACTAACCAGGAAAGGGCTCACTAGAAACCAACTCTCATGGTACCTTCAACTTGAACTTCCAGCCTCCAAAACTGAGATAAAATAAATTCCTGTTGTTGTTGTTTTTGCAGTACTGGGGATTGAACCCAGGGGCATTCTACCTCCGAGCTACGCCCACAGACCTATTTTTTTCCTTTATTTTGAAACAGGGTCTCACGAAGTTGCGGAGGGCCTCACTAAGTAGCTGAGGCTGGCCGCGAACCCGGATCCTCCGGTCTCCGCCTTCCAAGTACTGGGATTACAAGCGTGCGCCACCACGCCCGGCTAATTTCTGTCGTTTAAGCCACAATAGCCTGTGGTATTTTATTGGTTGACCTAAAAGACTAACACAGGAGTGTTATGGACTAAATGTTTGTGTTCCCCAAAATTCTTATGTTGAAGGATGGGACTCTCATAATGGGATCAGTGCTTTTACAAGAGGAACTTCAGGCAACTTGCATTTTGTCTATCTCGGCCAGGTGAGAACACAGCAAGAAGGTGGCCATCTGCAAGTCTGGAAGACAGCCCTCACCTGGACCTGACCAGGCAGGCACCCTAATCTCAGACTTCCAGCCTCCAACTGCCAGAGAATAAACTTCTATTGTTGAAGCTATCCAGTCCATTTTTTTTTTTTTTTTTGCGGTACCGGGGATTGAATCCAGGGGTGTTCTACCTCCGAGCTACACCCCTGGCCCTATTTTTTATCCTGTATTTTGAAACAGGGTCTCACGAAGTTGCAGAGGGCCTCACTAAGTAGCTGAGGCTGGCCACGAACCCGGATCCTCCGGTCTCTGCCTCCCAAGTACTGGGATTACAAGCGTGCACCACCACCCCCGGCTCACTCCATGGTTTTTTGTTATAGCAGCCCAAGCAGACTAAAAAGGCGATGACTTGTATAAATTATGGTTGGCCATACAAAGGAGAACTATGCAGTTGCAAAAAGAATAGGGAATACCATAATATTCTACTACAGAATGATCTCCAAGAATTTTGTTAAGTGGAAAAAGCAAAATAGGAAACAGTGTATACAGTAAGCAGTTATTCTATAATAAAGGAGGGAATAGGAGCAAATGCTGAAGTATTTGCTTATCTGAAAACATTAACATTAGTAGACAAAAAAACTAATAAAAATGGTTACCTAAAGAGTCAAGAAGGGGCCTGGGGGTGTAGCACAGTGGTTAGAGCACTTGCCTCCCAGACACAAGGCCTTGGGTTTGACCTCCAGCAAAAAACGCACACACATGAAGGAAATAGGGTGAAGGTCAAGGGATAAAAGAGAGTTCTTTGAATGTTCTCTGTTTTATAGTTTTGAATTTAAACCCATGCAAACATTTTTGTAAGTAAAAAAATACAATCCCTTAAACTGGGCATGGTGGCACACGCTTATAATCCCAGTACTTGGGAGGCTGAGACTGAAGGATCCGGGTTCGTGGCCAGTTTCAGCTACTTAGTGAGGCCCTCTGCAACTCAGTGAGACCCTGTTTCAAAGTAAAGAATAAAAAATAGGACTGGGGGTGTAGCTTGGAGGTAGAATGCCCCTGGGTTCAATCCCCAGTGCCAAAAAAAAAAAAAATACAATCCCTTAAAAACAAAATCAAGATAAAACAAATAAACCTACTGAGATGGTGGCTTGGTCACACAGAGAGAACTGTTTAAGTGACTTATAAATGGCAGAATAGGACTGTATATGCCTGGGTGGATTATATCCTGAGGTGAAAAGGAACTGCAAGACAGTATCATCTATTTTCAGGTATTCATAGTAACAATACTATTATTGTTACTTTGAAAGTATCATATACATAGCTGTATAAAGCAAGTATGTGATAACATTCATGTCGTAAGGAATAAAAAATTTCAATTTAAGAGATACAAATAGGCTGGGGCGTGGTGGCGCACGCTTGTAATCCCAGTACTTGGGAGGCAGAGACGGGAGGATCCTGGTTCGCGGCCAGCCTCAGCTACTTAGTGAGGCCCTCCGCAACTTCGTGAGACCCGGTTTCAACATAAAGGATAAAAAATAGGGCCGGGGTTGTTGCTCGGAGGTAGAACACCCCTGACTTCAATCCG
>PVJS01042967.1:0-17270 GCA_004027185.1 Glis glis
CTTCACACATGTCCTACTGCTGTGATGTTTCTGCATTGGAGCCAGCCAGTCATGGACTGAACCTCTGAAACCATGAGCCAAAATAAATCTTTCCTCCTCTAAGTTGTTCTTATCAGGTAGTTTGGTCACAGAAACACAAAATCTAGCACAATAGAGATGTGTGTTAGAGATATCAGAAAACACCAAAACCTTCTAGAAGGAAAATCTAGGAGGTTCTCATGCTTTTTTTAATAACTCTGCTAAGTGGAATGTCAAAGCAAAGTCAGAGATAAGAGGGTGACAGACCCTGTAAGCAGAAATATCCTACAAAGAAAATCCAGTAGTTTTCCACTCTTACTTAAATCCTAGTTGAAGTAAGCAGAAAAAAAAGGCAAAGAGAAGAGATTTAAACTTTTGAAGAATGAACTTTGAATTTTAGAGAGCACAGATTTAAAAGCCTAATTGGTTTATGACAAT
Source organism: Glis glis (assembly GCA_004027185.1). Taxonomy (NCBI): domain Eukaryota; kingdom Metazoa; phylum Chordata; class Mammalia; order Rodentia; family Gliridae; genus Glis; species Glis glis. Next base: position 457 of record PVJS01042967.1, read on the forward strand.
AACTAAGAAGAAAAAAACAAATGGATTTTTATACTTTCACATTAATTTCCCTAAAGCACATAATAAAACAACATAAGTCTTGTTCTAATAATGTAATTTTCAAAACACTGAAACACCAAAAATAATGTAGACTTTCTGAATCTCCCTAAAAACCACATGATGTTTACAACCCAAAAATAAGAATTATAGCTATTTTCTAAGAGTAATTGTGCAATTGCATAATCCAGTCTTACATAATTTTTCACCGTCTGTTCTATCTTTTCCCATAAATCTACAGGTATTAAAATGCACTTTTTTTCTATGACTGCATTTTGAAATCACAGTTGGTCTTCTCAGCAGAGGAAAAACAATATGTCATAACTATAAAAATCGAATACAAAGCATTAGTACTCTGAGGTCTAACTTGGAGCATATTATAAAACAAACTCAATTCTGCTATGGATAAAATCACTTATCGATGCTGACAGAGTATTAAAAAACAGAAATGTGCAAAGATGTCCATTTGTTTATTTAACAACCATCCTCATTATTATCATCACCATTATAATCGCCACTTGAGAAGAAACTTAAAAAAGTCTTCATCAACTTTCCTTAACCATTCCTTAAGGAGTAGGTTAACAGTCCTTAACCTATTCCTTAAGAATAGGTTCCCTTAAACTTATTCAGGCATGGTGGCACATGCTTATAATCCCAAAACTTGGGAGGCTGAGACAAGAGGATAGCAGGATCGAAGCCAGCCTCGGCAATTTAGTGAGGCCCTCCGCAACTTAGCAAGACCATGTTTTGAGATAAGAAGTAAAATAGGTCTGGGGTTATAGCCCGGAGATAGAAGGCCCCTGGGTTCCATCCCCAGTAACACACACACACACACACACACACACACACACACACACACACACAAATACCTACTGTTATTACAGATAGATGGTTTATAAAATTACCTGTTTTGCAGCTGTGGGGGGAATCTCTGGGGTAAAAGAAAATATTTAGGAACCGTATTTGATAGATTTCAGTGATGACCAAGTTAATAAATATTTGTTTTCTTTCACTGTTATGTGGACTACTGAATAGCCTCAAAATGCATGCGTGGTCTTTATGAAGCTGTATCCCTTCTCTAGGCTATAGTAATGCCTATTTGTTTGCCTACTTTGTATGACTGCTTTTGAGTAAGGAAGACAAAACTGAGTCATTGTGACAAAGTCCATATGGCCCACAAAACTAAATATATTTATTTGGCCCTTTGGAGAGAAAGTTTGCTGATCCCACCAAACCCAACATACCCAAGAACAAACTGTCTAATTACATTTTCTTGTTTTTCCCCTTAGGAGAAAAACAAAAGTACATTGCTAGCTGAGAGTAAATTGGTACAAGATTTGAATTCTAGGATGATGAGATTAAATTCCCAATATAAGATCTTAGCTATTTATAACAAACCTGGATCAATTCTGTTGACCATTCCCTATGCTATTTTAATGGCATGGGCAATTTAGACAAAAAGAAATGCTATTGTTTTGATAGAAAGTAGACAAAGATTGTCCTCTGAGGAATCTGGACTGAATTTTGAAAATCCAGTTTCCAGCATCATCAAACTGTGTTTATCCTAATATTAAAGATTACACTGAACTTACAAAGGAGCATAGTAGATTTGATTGATATCGGGTTTCACATTCTCTTATAATCTGACAATTATGTCAACAATTTTTTTCCAAAAAATGTCATACACACACAAATGACGATGGGAGAGGATAAGCAGTAAGGACATTTGAGAAGTTGGAAAGCTCGTGGATAAATGCTATCTGAATTAGCAGACAGCACAAAGTAGACATCTAAAGCTACAGAGTCTCTCTGCAATCCAGGCCCCAAGAAGTCTGGGAAACTGAAGTGCAGGCGGATAAACTTGCTGGTGAGGTAATAAACAACTAGGATTGTGTTTGGATTTTCTTTCATTTTGGAAACATATTATTTATTTCATATACATATGATTTAAGCAAGTCCTATAATTTATTATATCAAAAAATTATGGAATTATGGAAGATTCATCTACCCATATTTATGACACTTATTTCTAGCCCTATCCTTTTATAACTTCTACTGATGATAAAAACAAATATTTTTAAGGCTAAACTAGAAAAATCACTCCCATTTTAAATTCTGGGACTTATCCTATATGGTGTGATCATTCCAATATATTATATATCTTTTAAAGCCCACAATTTTAAATTTTTATGAGTACCAAACTCTCTGATTTTGCAAAGGGGATGTGATTTTCATCTGCAGGAGGATCTGGGAAATGCTTCTGGCTTAGAGGAAATGTTGAAAAAGCAGACACTTTGATTATAGATTTTTATTTTACCTTATTCACAGATTTATCTCTTTGATTTGTTGTGTATGGTGGCACGACAACTATATCAAGTAATACTAAGAACATCACAGTTTACTTTATAATTCTACTTTTTTGTCTTCAGTCTTCACTACTTCAAAGATTCAATGATTTCTAATCATTTTACCCAATATTTAGTTGTTTAATTATTACCAAAAAATCAGATTTTATTTCTCATTGATAGAGAAAGAAATATTGGAAATAATATATGTTTCAGAAAGAGTCCTCTCCATCCTCTCAATTAATGACCATATAAGTGTATGTATTATAAAATCAAAAGAAAAGCATCTTACTCTTCATGTAATTTCATATTTTCTATTCTGATCATAGAGCAATAGTAAAAATTTCTCACAGATTGAGCAATAGGGAAACATATGAAAGGAACGAGACAAGTTTCAAAAGTGTGCATAAACTTCCCCTTGAATTCTTTTTGTGTGTCATTAAAATTATTTTAAACTTAAAACTGTATAATATGTGTGTAGATTTGAAAAACTCTACTAAATGAATCAAAAGCTAGTCAAGATGCAAGCCATATGAACTTAATGAACAATATTATTGATAAAAAGAATGAACTTTGGATCCATCAGAATTAGCATGGGGAAGAAAACGATTTAACTGGCAAGAAGTCTAGGCTTCCGGAGGGATTGTGAATTTAAATGTGCATTCACTATTTTGAAGCCTATCTATGAAATGAGCAGTATATTTTTTTTTGCAGTACTGGGGATTGAACCCAGGGGTATACCCCCAACCCTATTTTTTAGCCTTTACTTTGAAACCGGGTCTTGCTAAGTTGCAGAGGGCCTCACTATGTAGCTGAGGCTGGCCGCGAACCTGGATCCTCCGGTCTCCGCCTCCCAAGTACTGGGATTATAAGCGTGCGCCACCATGCCTGGCTATGAGCAGTATTTTAATTAGATAACATCGGCTTAACCAATGAACAAAATACGAAATGCCATTGATGAAAGAGATAGATATTATGTTTTCATATAATATACCAATGCACATGTTTCTGGGGGTGTAGACATCTGCTTTATCCTCTCATTAGGGAGCCAGCTTATTTCTGTCCTGCATTTTTAATTGTTGGCTTTCTGTGTTAATATCAGGTGATGGGACAGGGAAGAAAATGTGGAGATGGCACACATTTAATGCAGCAACTACTACCTAGACTTATGCTGCTCACATTCTATTGCTAAGAACTAGTCACGTGACCCCACCAAAATACAAAAGAGCCTGGGAAGTAAAAATCCCTAGGTAGGGAGGGATTGCTTCCTTCCAAGGGTCAGAAACTACAATCTTTGGTCAAATCCAGCCTAGTGCTTATTTTTGGATAACCCGAAAGCTAAAAATGTGTTCTAGATTTTATATGGTTGCTATTAAAGTCCCTACATAATGTCCCCTATTTTGCCTCTTGGCCTGCAAACCATCACATATTTGCTCTTTGGAAGTTGACAGAAAATTTTGCTGACTTTTGCCTACACTGTGGAGAAAAAATTACTTGTGAGACAGATTACTGCAATATTCAGCCTTCCAGTCTCCAGATGTCTATGTGTGGACTCCTTCGCACACAGGGAACCCTTCCACTTCCTTCTGAGGGAATTACCATATGTCTCACCCAGTTGTGGTGTCTAGCTCAAAGTCTAGGCCTATATCCTTCCATTCAGATAGTGTTCCTTGTAATTTAAAAATAGTAAAATACAAGTCATCACCCTACTTACACTCCTTTCTCTATAATCCGTACAAAATGATGGACCAGAGATAGTTGCAAAAACCATCATCATTCAGGACATGGGGGGAAAAAAGAGACTCAACAGGAACATACACAGAAATCAGGAACAATCACGAGTAGATACAAGTGCCCGGTCTGGGAGTATTCTAGTGGACCTTTATCCTGCTTCTAGGAAGAATATCTGGATTCTTTGTTCTTAGTAGCTTCTAGTCCTGCCTTCTGGAAAGTTCTTCCTTAAACATTCTCCACGGCCAAATGTGAAGTTGGCATTAAGAAGTAATGTTCTCCTAGAGAACATATAGGATTTCCAAGTTCACTTCCTTCTCTTGCTATTGTAGGGGCCGAAGCATTATTTAAAAACCCCAACATGCAAAGATTTTTTGGTTTGGGTTCACGGCTTCTTCAGAAGATAGTTCCCTTCAAAAGACTAAAGGCCCCTGAGTTATATATACTGGATAAAATACATGACACCCACTTCAATTGGAATTTTAGAGAAACAACAAAAAATATTATTTTAATATAAGCATGTCCCTTGAGACATTATCGTTGCTTGTCTGAATCTCAAATTTAACTGGGTCCCCTGTGTTTTTATTTGCTAAATATAGATATCCTACCCTGAACTATTTGTATCTATGTTTCAATAATCATACTCAAAATATTATTTTTAGATATTATCCTCAAACCTGACTTATTCTTTGATTTGTCTGTGTGTGAGACAGTGGGTACTGGGGTTTAAACCCAGGGCCTTACTCCTGCTAGGCAAGTGCTCAACCACTGAGCTGCCTCCCCAGCCCTATTCCTTGACTTCCTAGTCCCAAAGCTCTCCTGGTCAAGTCTGTGTGACTACATTACTACAATTTCTGGATGAGAAGCTCCACATTTAATATGATCTCAGACACAGTGCTGAGTCTTAATGGGCCTTTGGGATTAAAAGCTTTTTAGGCCTTATCTCTTCCCATTTCGATAGTGGAAGTGTCTCTAACCCTGAGAGGCCCCAAACTCCTGCACAGTTTCATTCTCATCTGTGTTTGCTCTCAATCACACCAATTATTGCTTGAGCTCATCTCTTTCCTTGTAATAACTTGCTAAACTCAGCAAATGACAACCAACATAAGCTATTAATATCTGACTTTCTCTAACCTCTTTCCCCTACAGGCTTAGTAAACAAGTATTCCAACATATTAAAGACAAATTTCACCAAATGTTTTTCCACTAAAGAACGTGGTTCTTTCTGCAACATAAGCTTCTTCTTTGATTGCTGCCTGACTGCTAAACAAGTACCATATATTTTAGGATTTTACTTTAGCAGTACCCATTGCATGTAATGATTTTTATTCACCTTAGGGTAACTAACTGATCTACAAATAAACTACATACTCTAGTGATTTAACACAGAAAAGGTCTTTCTCTTAAGAAACAGAACCACGAAGATGCCTCATCAAGAACACTGAATTGGGTGAGAAAGGGCCTCTTCTCTATCCTCTCACTTAAAGATTCAGTCTGAGAGAGGCACCATTAATTTTCAGAACAGGGATGTCTTGCACATTGCCATCCAGGGGACAGAAGAGAAAAGACAAAAAGGAGGCACATGTGCTCCTTCCATCTTTGGTCAAAAAAAAAAGGTACCCATCAGTCATTTCCTGTCACAATCAGCTATAAACTGAATGTGTCCCCTCAAAGTGCATGTGTTGGAAACATCCCCAATTCATATGTTAATGGTACTTGAAAGTAGGGCTTCTGAAAGGTATTTAGAATTTAGATAGGTCATGAGGGTGGGCACCCTTGTTGGCATTGGTGGTTTTGTAAGAAGAAAACAAACCCAATGTAGCACAGTTGCTCTGTCTCGCCAGGTTATGATGGAGTAAGAAGGACCTTACCAAACACCAGCAGCATCTCAGCTTCTATTCTTTATCATTTACCTGTTCTCAGACATTTTGTTATAGCAGCAGAAAACCAGTTAAGACATACTCTAACACAAAGAAATAATCAAATGGCCCATCTAGATGCAAGAAGACTTGATGGAATTTGTAGACCCTGGTTAGGCAGCTGTGGGAAGTGACATATGAACTTAGGAATATATAGTGGTCTATGCAAAAAAGGGCAAATACATCCTTCTCTCTCACCTCAAATAGTCATATGCAACAATGAAAACATGTATTGAATATCTAATATTTGCTATGTATTTCAATGGGCACAAAAAATTGAAAATACAAAAACCAATGGGCTTAGCCAAACAATAGTTACATGTCATATTAGTTTCCTTAAGCTGACATTAAAAGAAAATCAAGACTGGGTGACTTAAATAACAGAAATTTATTTTCCCACAGTTCTGGAGACTAGAAATATAAATAAGGTGTCAGCAGTGTCCGCTTCCTCTGAAAGCTAGGAGGGAAGGAAAGGATGTGCCACAGGCCACTGTCCTTGTCTTTCAAAGGGCCAACCTCTTCCTATGTCTTCCCCTTTGTGTGTGTTTGTGTCCTAAACTCCTCTTCTTATATCACTCATATTGGATTAGGGTCCACTCTAAGCCATTGTTTTAATTCAATTACCTCTTTAAAATCCCAATCTCTAAATATGGGGAAGGGAGGGTTAGAACTTCAACATATGAATTGAGGGGGGACTTAATTCAATCTATTACACATGGGTCTTAGAAAATGTACTTGTTTTTACTTACTCCTTTCCCTCCATGGGATGATTTACATGAACTGTCCTTCCCTCCAAAATTATTTTTTATTCATTGAAAAGAAATTCTTAGGAAGAGGAAAATAACCCTCCTAGACCAGAATCATTATGTTATAATTAACTCAGAAATACAGAATTGAACATAATGTAAGTAATTTTATGTATACCTGTAGGATGAAAAATATCATTAAAATAGCATAAAAATGTGAAATATTGTTTAGGCAACAAACTTCAACTTCTTCACATGGAAAAACTAAATTAAATAATACATTAAAATCCCCTGTTTAACAGGATCTATTAAGTCCCTTTTAGTCTGTAAAGAATATACCTAAGATTTTTATCAGGGATGATAAGAGCTTTTGATGTGTAGACTCTCTCAGGTTAAACATTTCAGAAGTTGAAAAGCCTGAGAGACTCCACATTTTGTAACCTTTGTGGTGTTGAGTTACAGGATGTGTATAAAATATAGTCATTATAATAACATAATGAAATCACTTTTAAATTTTAAAGGAGATTAGAAAGTGCATTTAACCAATATGTAAACAATTTGAAAGCAGAGAAATGAGAATTCTATCAAAAATAATGTAACTTAATTGCAGTTAATCCTGAAGTCTTTCCAGGAGAGGGATAAAGCACTTACATTCCAAGTGGGAAGAAATGTCTAGTGGAGAACTATAAAGAAAAACTCCATGGTGTAAAATTAAAATTTAAAACAATCCTGCTGTCTCTCTTGCATCAACGAGCTATGATGATTGTCCACAGTAATTAGGACTTTCATTTTAAGCTACTTTTCTAGTCATGTTACTGGGTCTGTGCACTTCCCATATGTGTTTTTCTTTCACATCCCTGGTCATACTTGTCTACATTTCTGACATGACCCTTAGATGTAGGTAATAGATCTGTGGCCATAAAACAGTTTCCCTGTGGCTGAAGCAATCCTGCCTACGTAGGGAGGAAACCTATAATTTTGGTCCATGTAAAATAATCTCCAGCGTGCAAGGCTACTTGGCTCAGTCTTTACAATCCACAAGAGCAAATGATCAAAATAACAGAGCAAAGAGTTGAAAAGGCCCTGTTTACATGGTGCAGCAATTATTCTGAAAATCTTTAAGAAAACTATGCATCAACAGGGCATTGTTGAACCAAGGAATATAAGAAAATGGGATGTTTTTATTCTCTGAGCTAACAGGAAACTGACCTAGAAGTGAACTATAGCAAGAAGTGTGATTTGGCACATAGAAAAGGAGCTTTTCTGACCACTCGGCCGGAATTCATCTTTTCATTGCCAGATTTTAAAAATAAGGATCATGAGAGCTACACAGGTGCTGCTGGTGGGCTGATTATAGCTGCCAAGTCAAATGAGTCTCCTCTGGCTATGGGTTGGTTCAACTTTATGATACTTTGACTCAGTCATAAAAATACATCCTCCCATTAGCAGAAGTGTTATGCACACAATGCGTAACACAATACTCTTTGGTGCTTAATTCCTCTGAAGTTTGCCATTTAACCTTGTACCTTCCCAAACTAGGTGACAACAATATTGTCTAGCTATCTGTAGGTAACTCTATCTTTAAGTAAAACTGTCATCAGACTAAATCAGAGTTTCCCAACCTCAGCACTATGAACATTTGGGACCAGGTAATTCTTTGTGAGGATATCACCTGGGCACTGTAGGATATTTACAAAATGGTGAGCTCTGTCCAGCAAATACCGGTAAGCACGCCCCCAGGTGTGATAATAAAAAAAAACCCAATTCTAGACATTGTTACGTGTCCTGGGGATGGAGAGGAGACTCGCTGATTGAAAACCATATGGCCTAAATAGGGATATGGATGCCTACAAATGTCTGGGTCCCCTGTCACATAAGTATGTAGAGTCCTTGTTCAAAACATATGAAGAATTACAAACAACATTAAACTAAGTAGCAGGTCCTCTGAGCATGAGGTCTGAGGAATGTAAGAAAATGGGATGTTTTTTCTCTGAGCTATGCAGCTACAGATCATCATTTCATGACGTTGGCCCTGATGCTACATTATCCCATTCCATTCCTCCACATCACAATATATATTCGTATAGCATACACCTTTTAGTACCCAGGCTCTCGGCTGTCTACAGTGCTTAACTCATGGGTGTTAGTTCCAAACCATTTATTTTCACTCTATACCCTGTTTACCATCCTCCCAGGTACTAACATCTGTCATTTCTACATCTACATGATTTATGTCCCCACTCTGTGTCCCCTGTCCCACCATCTTCTCCATTAGACTATGTGTATTCCTACCTTCCTGTCACATCCTAATCCACAATTCCACTAAAGTGACACTTTATTTTGACAAAAAGCTGCTGCTTACTGAACACTTTCTAAGGTGGTAGACTTTAGAGCATGAACTACTGTATCAGTATTTTGCAGATAAAGAAATCAAGGTTTTGAAAAGTTCAAAAGAAAAACTAAAACTAAAGACTACCAAAATCACAAAGCAAAGTTTAGAATTTAAGTTCTATTTAACTCCAAGGCCTTTGACCATAACCATTATCTTTCTTTTCTTTTCTTTTCTTTTCTTTTCTTTTCTTTTCTTTTTTGTACTGAGGATTGAACCCAGGGGCATTCTACCTTTGAGCCAAACCCATAGCCCTATTTTTTTATTTTTTATTTTGAAGCAGGGTGTTTATAAGTTGCTGAGTGCCTTGCTAAGCTGCTGAGGTTGACCTCAAACCTGTGATCCCCTAGTCTCAGTCTCCCAAGTACTGAGATTACAGGCATGCGCTCTCATTCCCCTAACATCTTTCTTGATCATGAAGTGAGTTTTATTATGTTTATTTCCTACCACACTCATTAGCTGTGAAGACAAATCATAAAACCAAAGGAACACCACTAGAAAATTCTTGGCATGTTCTTAGCAGGTAACTATTCAGCAGGAAGAAAATATTGTGTCAGTTATATCTGCTATCAGTGCTCTGATATTTTACCATTCCTCAAAATAGATAACAAAAAAGCAACCAAAGAATCTCAAAATTGGCTTTTTTGAAGATACCAGCTCCATTTAGCACACAAAATGTATCTGCTTCTATTCTACAACACATCAGCATTAATAGTTGGCTTCTAAGTATATGTTGTAATGATCTCACCCAGGAATATTAAAACATTAATAGAGAAAAGTATGTGATTACTGGAATCACCACACTTTCTTTGTTTGTCTGTGGCACTGGGGATTGAACCCAGGGGCATTCTACCTCCAAGCTACACCCCCAACATTATTTTATTATTTATTTTGAAACAGGGTCTAAGTTGCTGAGGGTCTTGCTAAATTGCTGAGGCTGGACTTGAGCCTGCAATTCTCCTGTGTTGGCCTCTCAAGTAAGAGGATTACAAGTGTGTGCTACCATGTCCGACACATCATCACATTAAGACATAATTTCCCATTTATTTGATTAAATATTATTCCGTTCTATGTCTTCTTTCTCAAGATTGGAACTTTCCTGAGCAACTTTTACCTCAAAAGTCTTCCACAGCCAAAGAAGGCTTTTTCCCTTTTGAACTATGTCTGAGAACCCTGTGCTAAACTGTAGGATTCCCCTGCCTATGAATAAATGTCATTCTAAAAGCCAATTCTGCTGAAATAAAGTTCTGAATGTGGAGCTCCTATGCCACCAGGCATTTGTGGTAAATGGTGACCAGTAAACTTACCCATTGTCAAATAGTTCCATGAGAAGAGAAGAAAAAATGTAGAATAATGAAATAATAAACATCTTTGTGTGTGGTTTTTTTTTCCAATTTGCTGAATCTGCCACAGCCATCTGTAGGTCACAGGCCCTGCACAGGGAAAACACTACATGGTCCAAGAATGTGTGAGAAAGTGAAGCCATTCAGCGCCCAATGTTAGAAGAGTCATTTGTCTCATGTATGGAGCCATTCCCAAGTCCTGAGCAGTTAGGAAACTTTAAGAGGAAAAGGGATTCTTTTGTCAATTGAAACGGCTACATGTGAAAAGAGTCTAGATGCTTTTGATGGAGAGATGCTGGTTCACAACCCTCTCCACCATAATAAAAATGCACAGTTGGACAAAAAAATTAAGGTTGGGGGACAAAATGTTTTTATGATAAGTCATTATCGGTAAGGAAAATGCAGTCATATCATCATTCACAGGGTTAAGGTTCATGAGAAAGAAAAAAGCAAAAAAATAGAGTGGCCACAGCTATTTATTATCCTTTTAAATATTTTAATAGATTTTAAATACAGAAGCAAACAATTAATGTCCCTATCATGGTAGGCATGTTAGGCTGTTAACTTTCCCCCTGAATCCTATCTACTCTCATTTTCCAGAAGTTGTTAGTATCTCCTGAACCAACTTCCTGCTTCTACATCATCAGCATATTAATCACATTTTATTTGTATAACTCTGCCATTATAAAAAGGCTTCAAAAGTTCCTCTCTCTCTCTTTCTCTCTCTCTCTTTTTCCTCCCTCCCTCCCTCTCCTTATTTATCCACTCCATTGCCTTCTCTCTAGTCTTAAAAGCTTGAGGTTCGCTCTGACTTTGGACATCTTCTTTCCACTCTAGCCATGTTTCCTTTGCCCCACCTAACTGCCTTCCAGTATTCAACTCTCAGTACTGATTTCCAAAGTGTTTCTGAAGGTTAGTGAGCACAGCTCAGTGTTCGCTTTGTGTTTTCATGACTCCCTTTCAGATCTGCATGTTATTTCAGAGTTGCTTTCTGATCTTTAGTCTTAGATACTGAGTAGCTGGAAGCAAGGCTAATTATAGAACTCCATGGCAAGAAAAAATATGTTGTTAGGTTAACTGTTTAATAAAGCTAGCTGGTTGTGCTTCTCAATTAGCTTTTGCAGTCCTAATTCTAGTTTACACCTCATAGATTCAAGCCTTGCAGAATCCCAGCTTCATATCAACAGTGCTGTGAATGGTTTCCCAGAGACCATCACCTGACTAGGAGAATGAACTCTTGCATTCTCAAATATCAGAGATAACAAAGTACAAGGAAAAGGGCAAGAACGCCTTAAATGGAGTGAATCATCCTGTATAAGAGATAAGTTGAAACATTCTACCCATCCCTCATTTCCAAAGCCATAGAAGCCCTGGTAAAGACAGAAATATGTGACACGGCTGAAATGAAGGCTGACATAGGCTATATGATTAGGCTATTCTTTGTGCAAAGAGGCTTATGGCCATTTTTAAAAGCTGATGAAAATGAACCTCATAATTTGAGAAAGTTTGGAAAATACAAGAAAGACTGGCCTAGAGCAAGATGCTCAAACAGAGAACGTCTGATCTTGTACTTCTCCTAACTCCTTCCACTAATACCCTTGCCTCAACCCTGTCTGCTTTCACCATGGGACCACAATCTGTAATTTGTATGCTAAAATGTGAATGTCCCGAAGGCTGAATATATTATTTCTCCTGGACATCTTTTGGAGATCAAAAACGCAATTCCTCAAAATCATATGCTAAAAGATAAATCAAGGGACATATCAGCAATTCTGAGAATACTCTTAGTAGTGATTTTGGTTTCTTAAATAGAACAAATAACATTATAATATGACATAATTTGTGTATCAAAATCACAGAGACATTAATTACATGTCTTCTCTTTGATTTCAGAGACAAGAAAATTTCCTCTTCTTTTCTTTGTTTTTTGAAACGCAATGAAGGAGTTAATAATCCTAGAAACAGGCTGTACTTTGTAGCCATTTCTTCGAGAACAAAGCAAACACACAAAGAAAATAAAGTGCATGATCTCTTTGGTTTTAGAAAGCTTTTGGAAGTTTTGTGAAAGTTATTTGCTTATATGTTTCTCTTCAGGAAAGTTTAGAAATCGCTGGAAAATTGCGGGTGGTTTAATGGACAGTGACGTGCTTTAGTAATCAGGGAGATGGAGACTGAATCCCAGCTTAACTGCTAACTGGCTTTGTGATTGCTCTCAATTTGAATGTCGTCATCTGTATTAAAGAGAGCAATACAGAGCCCTCCTATCTAAGTCCTTGTGAATGGCTGCAAACAAAGACAACCTTTACACTTGAACTGTGATTCCAGTCCTTTCCTACAACCCTGTCACAGATTTTGGACTTGCTATCCTTGGTAATCACATAATTCCTTAGAATCTCTGTGTATGGGTAATGTATATACATGCATACACATATTCATATACATATACATCCACATACATGTATGTACACACATGCGCGCGTGCACACACACACACACACACACACACACACACACACACACATTATTTTGATCTGTTACTCTGGAGAAGCCTAATAGAGAAATACAGATTTGGGATCCAAGACCCATTTAGTGGATTTTAAGGAAGCCCTCATTTTGTCACTGTATGTCCATCTGAGAGAAGGATGACGGTTACCTTTTTTCTCATCCTTCATTTCCTGTTCTCAGTTTATGTCAGAGATGTAGGAGAACTGGGTAAACACTACAACTCAAATACGTCTTCGCAGTTGATAATGAAGCATAAGAACTTATTGGACATCTGCCAAATATTTGATTTTTTACTTGTCCCCGAAAGTATGGTGAATCATACTTAAATAAATCATAGTGATTTATTTATCTATTCACTCCTGCCTATACTCAACAAGCATTGAATGAGTCACTATTATGTGCCACATAGTATGTTAGTTGCAGAAGCTACATGAATAATTCCCCAGTGGGAAGACACATAAACCATCGTGATAATCATGATAAATAACATCTGATGAGCTCTTACTCGGTGCTATGGACTGCTGGTAATCCTTTTACATGAATTATGTTATTTACACCCTGGGAAACATTATGAGATAGACGCTGCTATTACATCAATTTTACAAATGAGGAAACAAGACACAGAGAGATTAAGTAACTTGCTTAAGGTTAAATAGCTGGTTAGTGTCACACCCAAGACTCCGAAGTTTCTGAGCCACTTTGATGTCAACTGGGGGACATGGGATATGTGAGGAGTTCTAAGCCTAAGAAGATGAACTGAGTTACATGGGTGAGATCATCTTGGAGCTGGAAGGCTGAGAGAAAATAATGGAGGACAAATTAATAGGGCACACACCAGAAATGGCTTTAGTTGCTATGCCATCTGAGGGAATAAGAAGACAACTAAACCTATTTAAAAGGCAAATTACATGACCTAGTTTAGGCTTAGAAAAGTAACTAACTCTGGTAGCAATAAGAATTGGAGGAGATTTGTCCAGAGACAGGGAAACAGGTTGGGGAATCCACTACTGTGTGGTAAAGTTGAAGAGAGGCTGCCTGAGGAAGAAGGGCTGGGAGGGGGGGTGGAAAGTCAAAGGGAGGGCTGGGCAGCTTGGGTGGTTTATGGGTTTGGAGGTCTGCAGGAGAGAGAGGATTCTTGGATGACTTCTGCCCCTCTCTCACTACCATGTATCTGTTGGGGTGACAAGAGACATGGGGATGCCTTTCTATGTGTTAGTCAGTAGGGACAATGCATAATCTGCTACTGGGCAGGGGACAGGAGGATGGGCTTTGTCTGGACTGTGTTCTATAAGAAATCCATGGATCCCAAAGTGTTGATTTCATCAGTCTACTGAATATATAGACTCGGACTTCAGAAGAAAGGCTGGAATGTGCTATGAACTAGATTTTGACCGTAGATTTTGTCTTGATTGAATGATCTATATACTCTGTGTGGTGTCTCTGCACATGCATGCATGCACACTTTATTAATTAATCATATTTATTCACACACATTAAGTCATTCTTTTAAAACTCTGAAAATTTATGATAAAGAGTAGATGTTCAGCATTTTCCCAATTTTTCCCCTTTTCAGAGACATTCATATTAGCACATATTAACTCTTTTCTTTTTGTATTTGTATCTGTCATGGTTAATATGTGTCAACCCAATTGGATCATGGTCATGGGATGCCCAGATATTTGGTTAAACATCACTTCTGGATGTGCCTGTGCAGGTATTTTGATGAGAGATTAGCATTTGAATGCGTAGCCATTTGAATGTGGGTGGGCATTATCCCCCATCTGTTGAGTGTCTAAGTAAGCAAAAAGGTAGAAAAAGGGAGAATTTACTCTCTGCTTGACTGAGCTGAACATCCATTTTCTGCCCTCAGTATGGAACTTACACCATTGGTACTCCCAGATCTCAGGCCTTTGGACTTTAATTGTAACTACACCACTGGCTTTCTTGGGTCTTTAGTTTGAAGATGGCTGACTGTAGGATTTATCAGTCTCCATAATCTTATGAAGCAAGTGCTTAAATAAATCTCTTTATATGTACCTTCTTGGTACTGTGTGGGTGTATGTGTGTGCATTAACTTGGTTCTCTTGATTCTGTTAATCTGAAAAAGCCTAATTAATATAACATGTGTGCTTCTAATTTCCATGTTTTTTTTTGCAAATTATTAAATGCTAAACTTTATACATTTTAAATTGACTGTTTTCTTTGAAAAATGAAGATTGAGTTCATTCACATTCACTGATCACATAAGCCCCCACCACACTGGCAATCAATTCATTATAGCTATTTTGTAATTTTGTTTAGATCAATATTTAGTGTTATATGTAGTAATTTGAGTAATGTAGAAAATAATTACTTTTCCATCCCTGCAAAACATTTTTCTTTCCCTGAAGTTAATATTTGTTTGTGCTATTATCATTAATTTATTTCCACATGCTGTCCCAAACATATAAATCTCCTCTCAGGACATTTAAACAAATTTGGTATTCTAAAAATTTAATCTTAGAAATATTTTTCTCAAATCATTCTGATGTGCTCCAAATAGAAACTGGTTGATCTAGGCTTGGGGCAAAGCTGCCATCTTTTTCATCTTTCCAAGAATTTCCTCTGCCTCCCTCTCATGCCAGATCCCAAGACATCTTCCTCCTTGAATTTTTCTCCTTAACTTTACCAGAACACGACCTCCGGCAAAGGTGCATGTGCATAAATGTATTCATTTTCAATTCTTACTGTCTTAAATTATCTTACCTCTAAACTCACACTAGCTATTTGGTTTAAAAGTTTTACTTCAGCTTATTTTTGCAAGGAATTTGAGAGAGTATTTGCCTAGTGTCTTCTGGCTTCTAGTGTTCTATTAAGAAATTTAATGACCTCTGATTCTCCATTCTTCACATACAACTTTCTGTCTGGAAACTCCTAGAGGCTTCTCTTTACGCCAACTGCTCTAAAATTTCACAATTTGTTTCTTGGTCTAGATCTGTTTTCACTTATTGTGCAGGACATTGGGAGGAGGGACTTTTATTTAAAAAAAAACCTATGTTTTTACTGCCAAAATTATTTCAAAAACATATTTCTTTGAAAATTTCCTCAATTTTTTTTCACTCCACAACTCATCATTGGGCTGTTGGATGTCCTAAACTGGTCATATAATTTCTTATCTTTTGAGTTGGCATGGTAGTCACACCTGTAATCCACTTGAATGAATAAGGCAGGATAATCACAAGTTCAAGACTAGCCTGGGTAACATAGCAAGACCCAGTCTCAAAATAAAAATATATAAAGGACTGCAGGTGTAGCTCAGTGGTAGAGTGCATCTGGGTTCAATCACCTATACCATAAAAACAAATAAATAAAAATTGTATTACCTTTTTTATCCTATTTTGTACTTCTCTCTTTTTGCTCTGGTTTCTAGATTTCTTTAATGTTATCTTCCAATGTTTCCACTTACTTCTCTATTTGTACAAATGTATTTTTAATGCCCAATGATTCCTTCATGTTTCTGGAATGCTTCATAGAACACACTCCTTGGTTCATACTTGATAATCCTTTTAGAATATTAATATTGTTTTTGATATTTTCTTCCATCGCTAATTCAGTACTTGTCTCTTTGATTTTTTTTCACAAAATTTTATTGATATTAGTTGATATCCCTATTTGTTTTGGTGGGATTTTTTTATTTATTGGTGCATTGTAATCATACATCTTGATGGGTTTCAGGGTAGTAGAAATATACATGCACACATTGGTCAATTAGCCCTCCCCCAATTCCCACCCCCATTCCCTCCCCCTTCCCTCTTTCTCAT
>PVJS01042968.1:0-17268 GCA_004027185.1 Glis glis
AGAGAGAGAGAGAGAGAGAGAGAGACAGGGAGAGACAGGGGGAGAGAGAGAGAGAGAGAGAGAGCTGAGGCTGGCCGTGAACCCAGGATCCTCCGGTCTCTGCCTCCCAAAGTACTGGGATTACAAGGGTGCGCCACCACGCCCGGCTCAGTTTTTTTTTAAATGAAAGAATTTTTTCTTTAAACACACTTTGAAAAAAGATGAAGTTTGAGTTTTGTAAGTGGGGTTATCAATGAGTCAGGAAACTGTTTTTCTTTTTCTTTAAATAGTTCAGTATTTTTCATTTTCTTCTAACAGGTTCTAATACATAACGATGAATTTTTATTGACTTTTATTTAATAAGAGAAATGAATGTACCTAGCAATCACTGGGACTGATGTCTGTCACTTTCTATTAATTTACAGTCTTTTTAGTCAAACATATTCCTGATGGGTTTTTGTGGATCTGACTTTCTGTCAGGAGCCTTCATCCCTGTTATATGAAGAAGCCTTGTTAAAAGTCACCACTTAACCATTTGAGATCATTCTTTTTTTTTTTTTTTATACTGGGGATTGAACCCAGGATTTCTCTACCTCTAAGCTAAACCCTGAACCCTTTTTATTTTTTATTTTTAAAACAGGGTCTTCCTAAGTTGCTGAGGCTGGCCTCAAGCTTGTGATCCTCCTGTCTCAGCTTCCCAAGTCCTGGCACCTGTGATCATTCATCAGGCAGTGTTCACTACCTGGCTTTCTCTGATTCTAGAGGACATTTGTGATGGACTGTCTTGCCTGGATAAGCCCAGGATTCTTCACTCAAATTGCTGTCCTTCCCTCACCTTCTCGTCATTTCCTGTTTAGAGGAAACAGTCACTTTCTAAGTAACAGCAAGGAAAATTCTGAAAAATAGCCACCAAGTATGTAAAGGTACCTACATGATATCATGATGCCTAGGGCGGCCGCCTGCATGAGTTAGACCTGGGCCCATTTGAATCACACCTGCAGTGGCATTTGAGCCTCTGAACACCAGGAGGCAAATACAAGGATGATTCCTCAGGTAGTCCTGGGCAAGCAAGATACTCCCTCGGGGGTGGGTTCTTTGTTCAAAACATTGTCTCCTACAAACTCTTTGAAATGAATTTGCATTTCTCCATCTCTGAGCCTATGGTGGCTGAGGTGGCCTTGCAGATTTCTGAGATGCCCTCCAGGCATCTTTTGTATTGTCTCTGTGCAAAGCACTTAGCTTTTTTTTTTACCAGCACTAGCAACTAAACTCTCTTTGGCTACACCTTTATACAAGATCCTTTTTGCCAAGCTGTAAATTTTCCAAATATTTATGCTTGGCTTCTTATTACTATAATGAAATACCTGAGATAATCTACTTATAAAGAGAAAAAGGCTATTTTGGCTCACGGTTTGGGAGGTGCCAGTCCTGCTGCTCTGAGACTATTGCAAGGCAAAAGTCTATCATGGTGGGAGTGTGTGTACATCAAACACCTTTACATCACAAGTTAGAAAGCAGAGAGGAAGAGGAAGGGGCCAAGGTCCCAGTATCCCCTTCCAGGGCTTCCCCTCAATGACCTGACAACTACCACAAGATCCCATCTCTCAAAGATCCTACTACCTCCCAATAGCAACACCTTCGGGACCAATCTTTTAAACCATGGCCCTTTGGGGGACACTTGACATCCAACAGGAATAATATTTTACATCCACAATAAGAATTCCATTTCTGCTTATGAAGTGGGCCAAAGCCAAAATGCAACTGAAATATAAGAAAGAAGTTGGCAATTCTCTGTCTACATTTATACCTGAAAACTAAATTAATTAAAGAATATGCTTACAATCACAAATACTGATGATGAATTGTTAGGAACTTGTGACACTAACTTGAATCTTCTTAGCCAAAGAGCAAATTGCTGATCTGGACTAAAAATAAATTCTTGATGGATAAATTAATTAAATATACATCCAGGAAACAGAAATATATGCATAACAATAAGTATATTTAATAAGATATAACTTAATGGTGGTTTAAAAAGAATCTGGAATCATGAAACTAGATTTTTTTTATAACCTCTAACCTTCTGAGATAAATAAAAATGTGAAATCTTCAATTTTCCCTAAATTTTATTTCTCTTTGGATATGTTGGTATATGGGAGCCGATAAGATAAGCAAATGCTGAGAAAGGAATTGTTTTTCCTTGCCTTCCAAAACACTACAATTTCCTGGTTCTCCTTTTACAGCTAAGACTTCCTTATAAAATTACTCCAATGACTTCTTTTTCTCCTGGATGAGGGCTCTTTTCGTTTCAAGTTTCAGAAACTCTGTTTAAATCGACTTAAGCAAAAAAGGGAATTTATAGGATCGTGAGATTATGACCAAAACTCAACCAAATGCAGTTCAAATGTCTCTTAAGTATTTTTTTTTTATTTTCTACAAGAGAAAAAGAACATAACATGAAATCAAATAAATGCAAAGAAATAAATTGGTTAGTTGAATTTAATCTTCTGCTAAAGTAACTTGGTTGGGAGTTAACAATTTTATCCATTCTGAAATTTCAAAAAAGATGAAAGAAGTTACTAAACAATTAGTTCTTGTTTTGCTTATAACTCTTTTTTCAAGATTTGGACTTAGCCATCTTTATTGACTAAGGTATAAGCACTGTAATTGATTCATTAGGAAAAATTATTCAGCTATCTTCAGCATCAGATCTCAGGTCCCAATTAAAATCTTGGTAAACATTAAACCTTAGTAATATGATTAGGTAAACCAAATTCAGTTGAGACAGGAATGCCAATTCTGTTACTGCAATCTAAATGCTTTCTTCATGGTAAGACATCTTTAGTCAGGGGTTGGGGTATAGCTCAGTGGTAGAACCCATACCTAGCATGTGTGAGGCCCTGGGTTAAATCCATAGAAAGACATAAAACAAAACAAACAAAGTTCTTTAGTTGTGGGGAAATTCCTTTTTCTACTTGGTTAGAACACTTAACAGAAAATCTACTTTATTAATTTTTGAAGTCTGTATTAGTTTTGTTAACTACCAGGCCCAAGATTTTACAGCAGATCTGTATAACCTAATTTTCTTGCATAACTGAAACTCAATACCTCCCTAATTTCCCTTCCTCCAATGCCTGGCAAACACCATTCTATCCTCTGTTTACATGCTTGACTCTTTCATGTACACCATACAAGTGGAATCATGCAGTATGTGTCCTTCTGTGACTGACTAATTTCTCTTAGTTTAATGTCTTCAAGATTCATCTATGCTGGCACATATTGCAAGATTCCCATCTTTTTAAAGACTGAACAATAGTCCACCGTGTGTATAAACAACACTTTCTATATACGTTCATTCATTAGCTCATCTACATTTATGTGTTTCCATCTCTTGGCTATTGAGAATAGTGCTACAAAGAATGTAGGAGTATCCAAATCTATGAGAAATCCTGATTTTTAATGCAAGTATAGCCACTTATCATTTTTTTGGTTATATTTGCATCTATCTTCTTTCATCTCTTCAGTTCCAGTCCATGTGTGTACTTAAATCTAAAGTGAGTTTCTTGTAAACAGCAAACAGTTGGATCTTTTTAAATTCCATTCAGATACTCTATGCTTTTGGTTGAGGAATTTAATCTACCTAATGCTGGGGAAATTTAAATTTGTATTTAGAGTACAGGGAGGGTTGGGGAGGTGATTGGGACCCAGAGGGAAATGTTCCGAGAGTTGTATTCATGTATGTTCCTATCACTCCATACTTCAGTATGATGTATAATTACAATGCACCAATAAAGGTATAAAAATAAAATAACAATAAATAAAAATAAAAAAGAAGGTAGTGTAAATAAATTATAATACAGAAATTACAATAAATGTAAATAGTTGAAATAAACATTTTAATAAATATACATTTTTTTGTTGGAAAACAGCTTGTAATAGTGAAAAAAAGGACATAGTTTTATAATCAATCACTTATTTTCTTTTAAAAACACATAACCACATTAACTATTTGGTTTATACAACCATCTAGAAGCTATAAACCAGTACCACATTGTGCATTTAACCTATCAAGGAGGGAACTCCATATGTCATAAGAATTCTACCCATATAAGGAAAAAGGAGACATCTAATGGCATAGTCACAGATACAACGTGAGTCCAAGCAAGCATCGATTCCTTTTCCACTTACCAGAGTGGAGAGTAAGAAAGAAAGTCAGGGAGAAAAAAGAGGAAAAGAAGTAGCACCCACAGAGGACTATAATCATAATCCATACTTACTTTTGACAATTAGAGCTCAGGGTTTCAGAGTATCACTTGACCAATGCAGTGTGGAGGAAGGTGGGTGTGTGAAGGAAACAGAGTAGAGGGAGAGGACTTGAAAAGAAAAACACATTTTCACCCTATTCCCCTCCTAAATACTCTTCATTGATACAAGCAAAATACAAACTATGGGGGAATATCACTGGTCAGTTAAGCAATAGCATTAAGTAATTATTACTGAGTTTATGGAGAAGGCCAGTGACCAGTCATTTCTTATACAAATAAAATCAGGGGTACTAATGTGTATCCAGAGCCATTTAAATTGTCGGTCTCACTCTCTGTCAGTAAATCCATATGATGACACCACAAAATCTCAGAGTTACCTTCTGTTGTTGCACTCCCCCATGTCTTTACTTCAGTGTATCCTGCAGCCGGTTGGGTCGTTCTCCAGCTGTTGATTCTAGGCCCCAATCAGCATTATGTTTTCACAGATAACACAGTGATATATGTATTCCTTTGGGGATGGGATGTATTTGTCTTACTAGCATTGTCTACTCAAAAATAAGGTTTATGTAACTTTCAGCTTACCATGACACATGCTTAAATATGAGTTTAAACACACAGCTTTATGTTCCTCTTAAAGCTGTAAAGAGAAAAGAGGACTTTTCCTCATCAAGAGTGTTTGGGAGACAAAGTACACATTTAAATTTTTTTCTTCAAAAAAAAATGGGCAGTGTGCATTTTTCTCTCCCCAGTTTTATATGCCCTAGCAGCTGTGAAAGGCTATGTCCTACCTAAAATTTTATTGACTATTCCTGTACCTGAAACTCTCAATAGAACTCTTAGAAATGACTATCACAAAGTCATTTTACAATCCGACCAAAGGTAAAAAAGTCATCTGATTTTAGTTTTAGAATGCTAATTTTATTTTTATTTGAGAACCACTCAGTTTTTAATATCAGTTAAAATACTTTCCTAAAGGAATAAAAATAAAGCATAAATAAAAGAATAAAATTCTGTTTTTATGATGGTATGAAAAGCATCACTGTACATAATTAAAGCATTAATGTACATAGAGAAATTGGAAGACAAAGAAAAGTGGTTTATTTGCTCTACACAAATGAGTGCCTGTATTTAAGGATGCCTATACCATTACAATAGATAACTGGTGATTTCATATCATACAAAAAATTTTAAAAATAAATTTGTATTCAGTTATTATTACCGATAGTAATATTTTTACACATGGAAAAATAGTCTGTATATAGGTTTGTTAGCTTGGTGATTTCTTGTTAATCAATAGAATATTTGATTAATGCCTTTACTCTTAATTTTAAAATAATGAGAAAATATTTTATATTATAAACAGTAGAATAATATTTTATTTCATCCTATTTGGAGATTTAATTGATTAGATAGAACAAACTCAGTGAGGTTTTGTTAGATAATTAAAATATTTTAAAGCAATCAGATATTTTAAATGTATAAGTATTACTTTAAAATTTAAATAAATTTAGTTAACTGGGCTGTGAAAACAAAATGTAGAATGCTGAATTTTTAGCATTGTAAATAAAATAAAATAAAAGGAGAGGAAAGTTGAACTATAATCTTAATGAAATACTGGGTAATAAAAATTGGCATTTTAACAAATTGGTGAAAGAATAGTAACTCCATGTAATCTTTCTTTTGCATAGAAATTGACTTCAAGGTCACCAGAAACCTCCTTCTGATAATGTCCATAGGTAGAAAAACATTGGGGAGTAGCTCCAGAGTTCAACAAATTGCTGCAGAAAACAGGCTGAAGGGACTGGGGCATAGAATTGAAGGCTACAGAGAATTCTTGACTTTCTGTTCATCTTTCTTCTCTGCTTGCTTCTCTTTCTCCTTAGACAATGGCCTCATGGAAGATAGTTAACAAATTCCTCATGCCTACATCTCAAAATCTATGATTCATGTAAGTAAGAAATTTCACTTCCGCCTCCAATTAATTAAATTCACATGAAAGGCACAGATTATCCTATTCCTTGGATGAACTGGTGTCCAGAGTGATATGGTTCTGTTTTCTGCAATTTCAGCTATGGGCTCACCATATGACTAACATAGACAGCAGGAATTGGAGTTGAACAAGATGCATGGGGAAAGGATTTCTTGATCAGAAGGGCATATGGTATAAGTCAAACCTCCAGTGTCAGTCTCTAGTCAGATCTCTTTTCACTTCTTTTTAGCTGCTGTTTTCTAAATGCCTTATTCTGTGCTCATAAATTAGAAGAGTAAAACCACAAACTTCAATACACACACTCATACTCTGAGCACCACACCTAAAGCATTTTTTCTCATAATATGTAAGATACTCAGAATAATCTTTGATTCCTTTTAGTAGAAATAGTAGTCATTGTAGTAGTAATATTAATAAGAAAATAATAATCATATAATGATTATGGAGGTTATAGATTTTCTCCATAACATTTGTTGTAAGACACAGGATATTGATAGTTCTTTGTTTTTTAAAATCATATATACTTCCAAATTTTTTTTTTCGGTACCGGGGATTGAACCCAGGGGCGTTCTACCTCCGCGCTACACCCCCGGCCCTATTTTTTTATACTTTATTTTGAAACCGGTCTCACGAAGTTGTGGAGGGCCTCACTAGGTAGAGAGAGAGAGAGAGAGAGAAAGGGAGAGAGAGAGAGAGAGACAGGGAGAGAGAGAGAAAGAGAGAGAGAGAGAGAGCTGAGGCTGGCCTCGAACCTGGATCCTCCGGTCTCCGCCTCCCAAAGTACTGGGATTACAAGTGTGCGCCACCACGCCCGGCTTACTTCCAAATTTTATACCCCTCAGAGATGGCAGAAAATTCTTTATCAATTCAACTGAAAAACATGCTTCTTTACCCAAAGCACTAACACAAAAGTAGGCAGCCATAACTGGTTGTTGAAAAACTTTCTTCAAACCATCTTGAGCATCTCCCACTGCATAATTGGTTCCTATGGTTAGTCTTATTCTTCTCTGATTACTGTTGGGGTGAACCAAACCATATCAATAGGAAGTGACAGAGATTAGAGAACCATCATTGTAAAGATCACGTTGCCTAAAAAAAGATAAAATAAGTTGATGTAATTGTTAATTGTAATTGTTGATTGTAATTGTTAGTTTCCCTAATACCAAAACTCCAGGATCATATTTGTGTTGGTCTTATATTCTTCCAAGTATGAATAGATATATCCATTATTGGATACATCTTTCAATTTAATCAGAAAATTATTAGAAATTATTTTATTTTGCTCTATTATTTTCTAAAACATCTAAATTTAAACTCAGTATTGGATTAACCAGGTCTTAATATTTATTATTAGCCATATTTCTACTGGTAACAAAGTGAGGCAGTAAAAAGTGAGAAGTAACATTTTATATGTTTTAAATATATTCTAACCTATATGAATATATTTATAAATTTAAATATATTTAAATATGTAATTATATGTATTTTCCCTTTAAAATGTTTTTTTTTTTTTTGCGGTACCAGGGATTGAACCCAGGGACGTTCTACCTCCGCGCTACGCCCCCGGCCCTATTTTTTATACTTTATTTTGAAACCGGGTCTCACAAAGTTGCGGAGGGCCTCACTAAGTAGAGAGAGAGAGACAGGGAGAGAGAGAGAGAGAGAGCTGAGTCTGGCTGCGAACCCAGATCCTCCGGTTTCCGCCTCCCAAAGTACTGGGATTACAAGCATGCGCCACCAAGCCCGGCTTAAAATGTATATTTTTTAAAACTCTAAAACTTTAAAGAACTTTTACATAATTTCTACATTTTTTCCTGAATCATTTTTTGAGTAAAATCTCCCAGATTATAGATAGCAATATATTGTTTCTTTTTTTTCTTTTATGTTGCCCATGCTGATCTCAAACTTGTAATTTTCCCTCCTCAGCCTACGCAGTAGTTGAAATTACAGGCAGGAGCCACTGCCCCTCATTCTACATTATATTGCTCCTAATGAGTATATCACATAGCAAATAGTTTGAAAATCTTAAACCCAAATAATATTTAACCAATGTTGGGATTCCATTTGAATTACCAGAGTTAAGAGATGTAATTGAATTATCAGACTTAAATAATGTAGCAGCCAAATAGAATGGGTGGAATGTGTTTGGAACTAGATACAAATAAACTTGCTTTTAAAAAAGTCATCTGTGAGAGCCCGGCGTGGTGGCGCACGCTTGTAATCCCAGTACTTGGGAGACAGAGACCGGAGGATCAGGGTTCGCTGCCAGCTTCAGCTACTTAGTGAGCCCTCTGCAACTTCGTGAGAGCCGGTTTCAAAATAAAGTATAAAAAAAATAGGGCTGGGGGTATAGTGCGGAGGTAGAATGCCCTGGCTTCAATCCCCAGTACCGCAAAAAAAAAAAAAAGTTATCTGTGGGACAAATCAGGGAATCCTTATTGTGTACTTTATACTATATAATAGTGAAGATTTATTGTTAAATCTATTAGGTATGACAATGATACTGTCACATTTTAAAAAGTGTTTTCTTTGCACCACCAATCTGTGGTTCATACCTGAAGTGAATCACTTCATTCTCTCAGTATACTCAGTGCAATTAAGTTGCTTTGAATACTTCAGGGGAGGAACAGGGAAGAAAAATGTAGAGAAAGGGGCAAAAAGGAAAACCAACCCTACACCTAGAGTATAGAAAATTGGGCTATTATTTTCCCCCGTGGGTGGGTGAGCTACTAATGCTCATTTATAAATAGGATAAAATGTGGGATTATTTCATATATAAATTAGGCCGTAAATCCCCAGTAACATTAGCACAGATAAGGTAGAATGCTTTCTTTGACTTTTTTTATGTATATACCACACACCTCTCTCAGTTTTTATCTCTGAAATTCTTTTTCCTGTTTTAGCCTTCACATTAAATTTTAACCATATTTCTGTAGTAAAGGGGCTTAGTAACTTATTCCTTAAATCCCGACCTAAATCTGAGTGCTCTTCTCCCTCCAGTGATGTTTCTGAATGGGAAATTCATTAGAAATGTTCTCTTTTTCGTTTCTCAGAGTGAGAGCTAGCAACATGCCCTTCCCTATGCACATGAAAGTCTTTCAGCATCTTCTGCTCCAGGGAAGGCTGTCTGCCAGGAGCAACTCTGGACTCAGCAGCTGGCAAGAGTGACTTTTGGGCCACACCCAGCAGCGGGCCGACTGGCCTCCAAAGCACGCATTTCTGTGTGCATCATCACCCAAAGGTTCTATGAGTTGCCAACTTGCTCGGCCAGGGCAGCACTGAGAAGCAGACCAGCTTGATCTTTGACCTATCCCTCCCATCCAAATCTCAATCCCATTCTCTGGTCCGGCTGCCACATAATTATTTCAAAAGATAAGCTTAATGTTAAAAAGCTAAAAATATTTTGCTATCTTTAATAAGTACCTATACTACTTGAGTCAAATGTTAACATTAATGTATATGACCTAACTAGGCAATGCTAAACTATATGCCTCAGTTACAATAATCATCATTAAGTTTATCCTTTCTTCCTTTTTCAAGGTACAACCAAAATAAAGACTGAAAATTTGAGTAACGTGAGACAAAAGAGACAAAGAGAAAGGAATTAGACTAGTAGATGAGAGAGAATAAGAAGGGTCAGTGTTTAAGGGAAGAGATAAGAGAATAATCTGAGTTGATGAGGAGGCAAGATGATAAAGGTGATACTAGAGAAAGGAGGAAGAACCAAGAAATGAGAGTAGTAGTAGAGAAAAGAGAATAATGGATGTTCTGGGGCTGAAAGTATTCCCATAACTTCACCTTCCCCCTCTGTCTTGAAACCATACTCAGGTGCCCATCCTGGAATCACCATTAATTAGTTATCATTTAGACTTATGAAAAATATATTCATACTGGACTTTTCATATTGTAGTCTCAAAACTTTGCTTATTGAAATTTTTTATTGGTGCATTGTAATCATACATCTTGATGGGTTTCAGGGTGGTAGAAGTATGCATGCACACATCAGTCAATTAGCCCCCCCAATTCCCATCCCCATTCCCTCCCCTTCCCTCCTTCTCGTGCTCAGCATAATAGTTGACTTTGATATATACAGAAGCTAGGGAGAATAATAGGGCGCAGGAGGGACTCCAGACAAAGATGGAGAAAACCTCAGACGAGTAACGAAGGAGACCTAACTGAGGGAGATAGGAGGGGGAAGAGGGAAACACCCTAATGAAATATTTACTTATAGTAAGAATGGAGTATGTAACTCAATCACTAATAATGACTTAGTATAATCTATCAGAAATGTTGTCTATGAACTATTATTTAGCAGAGATCCAGCTTCAAAGGATGCTTGCATGATACTCCAGCTTCAAAGAAGAATGAGGTTGAGTGGTTGATTTTCTGCTCTGTGGTAAGGGAAGCCACGTTACTGTGTGTGACTCATTTGCTTTCTCTGAAATAGTTGCAGTCTCTCACTAACCAAAAATAAATAATTCTCAGATGATGTTAAATTCTCAGATGATGTTTATGCCAATGAACTACCTCTTGAATGACATCATCTTTTTGCATTCTTAAGAAAAGCAACAATTTTCTTTTATGATTTTTCATCATTATCCAGAGATATGGTTTCTGCCCCATGTGGAATTACTTTTAGAATAATATAATGTTGTGCTGACTAATCTAGATATTCAAAGGACTACTCAGATGGTGACTATTTCTTCTTAAAATTTTCTAAATTCATAATGTGTGTAGAAAGCCTCACAGTGTTACATATAATGAAGTTTTTAACATAGAAAAATATCGTTATTCAAATTTAAAATATTCTGCTTATAACACATTAATTTTCTGTGTAAACAAATGTTCTTTGGTTTAAGAGACTTAACAAATTAAAAATGATTTACCAAATATAAGCGTGCTAAGGTTACAAGTCCCTGAATAACAATATGCTCTGCAGTGTTGCCCAAACTTACTTGAATACTAATGACTCTGCTTGGAATATTTGTTAATATGTAAAACTGATCTTTATCAATTAATTTGGCCAGTGGAAAAATATAAATCACAAAAATTTTAGGAATATGAAAGTAACCTGTATATAGGGTTTTAAAGATTACAACTCTAACAAAATAATTCATGAATTATAGGTGTATGTCTAGTAGATGGCAGATCTCAGTGATGGTAGGTCCTAGCTCCAGTGTTTGTTTGCTTGTTTTTAATGTCACTCTCCCTACTGATTTGTAACTTTTTCACTCAAATTTATTTGTACGATTTCAGATTGTGGGTATATAAAATCAAATAATCAGACCACATCCATGTTTAACCATCAGGCAAATCCAGGCTAACTCTTTAGTTTTATGGATACAGCTCTCTGCAACTGACCATAGTTTGCAGGGTAAACTAAAGCAAAATATAAAAATGAAAGAGAAAAAAAATGGATGAAAGAAGAGAGAAACATAAAAGAAAAAAAAGGAGAGCCTCTAAGTAGACCAGAACTCCAATAATTTGTGTTATGGTATGAAATTAAGAGACAATTTGGGAATATAAGGGATAATCAAAGGAAGCTGGAGGAAAAAAATGAAGAAAAATGTCACCAAATTCAGGATATGGGAATGGATTGCTGCATGTGGATTACTAAAATGTGCCTCAGTGAGTCTCCTGGTTTCAAAAGTGATTCTTCTTTGACCCACTTCACAGTGGCCACCCAATCCACCTTTGATAATGGGGATTGTTCACCCCAATCAAATCAGCACCCTCCTTCTGTGCTTGCAGTGTACTGGTATAAGAAGCTCTAAATAGCCAGAGACAGTTTTAGCTTCCAGTTTAATGGAACCGTGAGGATGCTCCCCACTGAGCCCTTCTCTAACACCTTCAAACCTGCTTTGCTTGAGGCTATGGAGAAAGAAATGGAGAATTCTTTGTGTCATATTTTAGATATGTAGAGAAGAGATACTCATCTCAAACCTTGCTTCCCGGACTTCTTCTCTCTAGCTAGGAAGGAAAAGACACCATTATTCATTTTAATTTAAGCATTATTTTGAATCTTACGGGATACTATCTCTCCCTTACAAAGTATTTTCCCTAACTGGCACCACAACCAGAAATTTAGTGGCTATTTCACCACTCTATCAGGCCAGATACTTTTGTGTGGTCAGACATACCATAAGACCAGTGATTTCTGTGAAAATGAGTCTATTGCTCCCATCATAAATTAAGATTTTTGGTTAGAGTCACAGTTATTTTTCTACCTAGTTGTTAAAAGCCTCTCTGAATAATATTATGAGGACAAATAGTAATAAGAATGTATTTTTTAAGAAGGTAAGCTGCTTTGTAATGCCTTTTAAGAGAATTCTTTGCTATTTAAGAAGTAACATTTATTTTCCAGCAAAGAAATTTTTTTAAGGAAAGTCCTCTAAAAGCAAAGCCTGAGACAGGAATTCAAGAGCATGTAATTAGTTAAACAAGTACTCTTTGGAGAAAAGAAGTAAGGCAAACAAGATGAAATGAGGAAATTATTAGAGTTATTTTGTGATCATTAAGGTAACACAATGAATACCAAATCCCCATTGAATATCACCATACACAGTAAATTTACCAAACGAGTGCTATATTTAGTCCTCTTCCATAGAGTTCATCACAACACATGATCTCTTGTCTATTGCCATAGAATTTGGCAATAGCTTGCTGTTTCTTTGCTGTATCATTTGTCTCTTCCCAAAAAAGCCTACGGTTCTCTCTGTAAAAGGCTGACCTCTAACTCTCGCTATAAGCTTGGAAGTAACTAAATGTAGTGGTTCTAGGTCTTATGAAGAATAATGGTCATTGAAAGAACTGTTTTTAAGGAAAGATTATTTCTCCAAAAGAGTTGGGGGCAATAGCTTCTATCAGCCATAAAATTTTGGAATTTATTGGTTTAGGCTTCTTATGTATCTGCCTCGAGTGCCCTGTCCGTCCCTTAGGATCCCTTTCATTCCCAACCAGCACATTCACATTGGTGCAAAGGACTTAGTGAGCTGTGCATTTAATTGGAGTTGTAACTCTGCAAACCATAAAGCTTGGACTTGGTTCTAATCCTTACTTCAGTCTCCTTTGTGGCTGTATGAAGAGTATATTTAGGATACTACAGCAGATGCTATCATGGTGCTACCAAGTTGCCCTCAGCACATTCTAGAGATTATTTCTTATTCCAATAAAAATTCCTTTTACCTGTCAATGTCTCCTAGCATTGGTGATTCTCTGCCTGAGAGTATACTTACCTGAGGAGATGCTAAAAGTGACAGAAACTTAATATCCCAAGAATGTTAAACTAATAAGTGATAGGGAGTTGTAGATTAAATATTCCAGCTTTCTTCTCCCTGAGATGGATAATTGCATATAGATTATATGCATAATGTTCTATATATGCATGTGGAAGAGATACTCACCTCAATGTGGGAATTCCCACAGAATTCCCGATGAGATTGAGATATGGTTGTGCCTGCTCATTAATGTATATTTTATATGCTCTCCTTATTTATTTGTTTTACTTCCACGCTCTCTCATTGTACTTCCTGGGATTAGCTATAAAAGAGTTTATTTGAATCTAAATTCTTCTCTGAGTCTTCTTTTGGAAGAATCCAAAAGAAACCACCAAATCAAAGATAATAGATATCTTATGATTCTCAATCCATGCTATAAATTGAAATTCCAAGACACTGATCTCCTCCTCCTCTTCTTCTTCTTTCTAATTTTACCACAGTCAATATCTGTCCTCCTATGTCACAAAAATTGTACTCACCCGTTCTATAATAAAGATTATAACCCCAGTCTAGCTCTCTGCCAATACCACATTCCATGCAATAACTTTTATTTATATTACATTTGGTGAGTGCAAAGTCGCTATTTACTAGGAATCCCAACATCCTGTTACTCACCCAGCAGTGATGAGGTAACTTTTATGTTCATTACTTTTATGAGAAGCCTAATCCCAGAAACCCTTCTTATCAGTCTATTCCTTGACATCAGTTTTAGTGCTATTTATTATACAAATAGTAGTCTCAGTAGGAATGATAATTCCACTCAAGACATTAAATGAAGAAATTTTAATAATGGGAACATATATATATATATATATATATATATATATATATATATACACACCAGTGTAAAGAAATCAACAATACAGATCCTTGGAACCTGAAAGCTGAAGCTTTTTTTTTTTTATACTTTTGTTTTACAAGGACACAGCCACTGCCATATTGCTGAGCTAAAGCAGACAGGGAACAGAGGAAGAAGAAACAGCTATCTTTTCTTTCCTTCTTTCTTTTTGCTTACACCTTCTACTGGCTACAACCAATGGGCATGGAGACTAAAGTAATAAGCTCTTAGTTTTCAACCAGCCAGGAGTCAGAGCAGAATAGAAAAGGGGGAAATTGACCTGTTATCAGAGGAGAATAATTGGCATATATGTATTGTCTAGTATTGCTATTTTAATTTTTAATGTGTCTTCACTCTATTTCTGCAGATCCTGGTCCACTGGTAAACTAGTCATGATAAGTCTTTTAAACAAAAATAAAATGAATTTTATGTCATGAGTTATAACAAAGAGCTATGTATAATTGGTCTTGGCTAAATGCTATCATATGTCATTAATTTTGAGGGGATTTTCAAGGAGTTAAATTTCAAGACTTAATTTTTATATTATAGTACTCGATTTTTTAAAGCATTGATAACAAATAAATTCATAGGTAAATATAGTTATCATTTAATACTTTAAAAATTATGATCTTATATTCTGCTGAGAGCAAAACAAGAGATATAGAAATTAGTCTGCATATCTGGAAAAGTAAAAATATGTAATGTAAAATATTAAGAAATTTTATCCTGGATGAAAGAAGCAGCAAGGGTTAAAACTCTGAAAAGTATTTTTTTAATTTTCAATTCTTTCTTGGATATTTAGTCTTAGAATTATACTGTAAATTAGATTCCTTAATTGATAAATAATTTTATTTAATTACAAAATACTTAAAGGGGCCTATAGCTTTTATTTAAGCAAGCAAATTTAAAAATCAGCACAATATGAGTGACCATCTGTACAATCCAACACTTAATTTCTTGCACATTGAAAACAAAAAGGATTCAAATGGTCATGGATGGATAACAAATGCTGTAAAATTAAAATTAATACTTTGTTTCTTACTGCTTTTCATATTTTATGCATGTGTATCTGAATTTCTCATCTTCATTAGAAATGACTTTCGGAAAGCACATCAATTTTGTGATTCTGAATGTTCAATGATAAATTACAAGCAGAGATGTATTGTTTGAAAATGATGAAGAAGGGCTGTCAGCAGCTTTCATTAGTGGTGGGCAATGACTCTGGGGTGGTTGAGTTGGGAGGCTGCCCTGAAGCATGCATCAGTGAACCCCAGAAGGCATTCTCATCCCTGATACAGATGGCTGCTTTGGGAAGTGCGAGGTCTTTCAGCTTGGAAAGGTGACAGCTATTATCTTTTCTTAAATAAAACCTGAACCTTATAGTATTGTGATGCACAATAATCACTGTATCACTGTGAGGCTTATTAAAAATCAATGAAAATCAAGCAACTAGTTTTTCATCAAAATATTCATAAGAATAGCCCCCTTCCACACAGTGAGGGAGTATTCTGCAGGCCTGGATCAGTGCTTTAAAGACTCCCTCAGTGTGCATTGACATAGTGGACCATAGCAACTCTGAAAGAGCCGTGATAGTCTATCATGTCAATGGTCTGTGCATGAGGACTCCCTTAGTATGCATTGACAGGATACACCATGATGGCTTCAGAACATATGATTATGATTTCAGTGGAAGGACCATAGTGGTTGCATTAAGATTTCAGGGGAAGCATCTCATATCCTTCTCGTGAGATCATAATGACTCGGATAGCTTTGTTATTATCTCAGCAGACATTTGAGAGTGAGAGAGAAAGCGAGTGAGCGAGCGAGTGAGAGAGAGAGAGAATGCAATAGTAAGATTGGGTCCTTTCCAAGTCATGCTTTTATTTCTCCTCTTTTAAAAGCTTTTTCTTATTTCTAAAAACAATAAATAATCAGGAATGAATTTACTGACAGGTTTACAAAAGGAATGAAAATAGCAATAATAGTAACAACAGTAAAGAAGCATTTATTGAGCACTTAGGCTTTCTTGCTGTGCAGGGCATAGAAGAAAGCATTATTCACAGCTATCATGTCATTTTGTATTCAAAACCACACCTGAGGTTAATAGTATGATTTTTCCTTCATTACACATGGGAAAATAGAGGCTTAGAAAAGGTAACTTGCTCAAGTACCTCCAAGGTAAAATGTTCTAAAAAAATGATTATAACTACTTGACTAATCTTACTTCTTTAATTATACAATATTCTGTTACATTATAATGTCAATTACATTATTTTCAAATGTCTGTGTTTTAGAATTCTCACAAATGATAGCCATACAATTTAGGCTTTTAGTAAGCAATCAATCATCTATATATAATACTTAAAGAATCATAAGGAAGCTTTTACAAAGGTCTTCCAACATTTTCTCTTTGGGTTCTCCTAATGACATTCAGAGCAAGACCTTAATCATACCTGAATATCTCGCGGTACAAGTGTGGTAATGAATACAGAGATCTCTCACATGGATCCAGTTTATTTAGTCTACCTTAATGAAGGTAAAACAGCCCAGGGCGAGACAAATGAAGCTGAACTTACAAATTGGTTTCCCTATATTCATAAACCCATTTCTTCCAATGAAATCTAAGTTAAACCATAAAAGTGGAGCTGCTTCTCCTAAAGGCAGGGAACTGAGAAGCTTTGCTTCCCCCAATGTCCAATCCTTACGTCTCTTTCTTTTTTTTATATTCATTTATTGGTGCATTGTAAGTATACATTTTGATACACATCAGGGTAGCAGCATCATACATGCACACATTGCTCATTTAGTCCTCTCTCAAATCCCACCCTATTCCCTCCCCCCTCCCTCCCTTTCGTGCTCCGCATAGTGATTGAGTCTTATAAGTTTGTGTATATACATCATGTGCTATAGTGTGTTTCC
>PVJS01042970.1:0-17268 GCA_004027185.1 Glis glis
CTAGAACATACCCCAGCAGCTCACAAGTATGGATGTGGTTGGAATAAAAAGATTGCAATTCTAGCATTTTACTTCTTGCTGTAGTTTATTCAGGGACATTAGATAGACTGGCATCTGTCTTGACTTTGTCATTGTCTCTAAAACTGATAGGTAGCTGTTAGAAGCTTAAAATTTTTAGTGTTCTTTTTTTGTTAACTAATAGATTAAAAGTATTGCATACATCAGTTTGTAAAATTGATTTTTTTCAGAAATATAAATTTTCATGTAGCCTCATTGGAAGTCATGTGCTTTAATTTTAGTTTCCTTGCTAAAAGAGGTGTGAGAGAAGATATCGCTACCTTCGATGTACGGAATATTCCAAAGGAAATAAGAGAGAGTGTTGAAGAACTTCTTTTTAAAAATAAAGCGTCTTTTGATCCAAAGGTAATTTTTAACAGTTGTATCACAAATTTTCTTTTCCATTCTACATAATATTCAACATTTTAATATATGATCCCTTGTCGTTATGATTGTTAGATCACTGAAAATCTAATATTAAAAAGCAGATAAGCAAACAAAAAGCTGTAGGTGTTATAGCTGCGAAACATTTACTGGAAGAATTAGGTAAACTAGAATCCAGATAGCAGGAGATTTGTAATCCTGATTTGTTTTTGAATCTTAGTATCTGCTGTCAGTGTTAAATTCCCAAGTTACTATTTTCATTTTACTTCTAGTTTTTCTGTTATGCTTTTTCTCCCTGTGTATTTCTCATATAATAACAGATATCTTTATTAGGATGATTGTATTAAATTTTCGTGAACACCTTAAATTCTGTGGTTCTGGTCTTTTTTAGATTATTCTTATTCAAAATATTATGTACATTTCTTTGACACCAATAAAAATAGTTTCAAAATTGCTCTTACCATATATCACATGTTTAGAAGAAAAAGAATTAATGCTTGAACATTGTTGTAGATGGTACATGCATTCTTTTTTTTTTTTTTTGCGGTACCGGGGATTGAACCCAGGGCGTTCTATCTCTGCGCTATACCCCCGGCCCTATTTTTATACTTTATTTTGAAACCGGGTCTCACGAAGTTGTGGAGGGCCTCACTAAGTAGAGAGAGAGAGAGAGAGAGAGAGCGAGCCAGAGAGCTGAGGCTGGCCGTGAACCCGGATCCTCCGGTCTCCGCCTCCCAAAGTACTAGGATTACAAGCGTGCGCCACCACGCCTGGCTTACATGCATTCTTTATAAATGGGACTAATAGAGAAAAATTATGTTTGTAAAACATCTTTGTGCCAAAGATTTTATGTGATTCAAAAAGATTTATTTTATGCTAAAAGTAGAATTCATATGTATTTTTTTAATCAGATTAGTAGGTCACTATATTTTCATTTTAGCTATGAATAAAAATCTTCGTTGATTTAGTTTTTAAATAAATGTCTAAATAAAACACGTTAAATGAACTTTGCATTTGTTTGAAGTTGATTCATGATAGTGAATAATTTCTAATGAATTTTTTAGAATGCTAAGCGTGCCAGTACTGCAGCTGCCCCTTTGGCTGCCTGGGTGAAAGCCAATGTACAGTATTCCCATGTCTTGGAACGAATTCAGCCTTTGGAAACTGAACAGGCAGGATTAGAATCGTAAGTGAAATATAAAATATAAACAATTCTAACATTTATTCTTAATTTATGAGTTTGTCATATTATTAGTATTTATTTTTCTCTATTTAAAAAAGACAGCTGACAATAGTGAAACTTAAAATGAGTCAATTAAATGCAACTTTAAAATTAAACATCACAAAAGAAGAAAGCAATTAGAAGGAGATGGATAGTAGAACTTACTTTTTCTCTGTCTTTATGTTATCGGAAGGATAAGTTCTCTCTTTAGAAACAGCCAAAGCTTTACAAAATAATGATATTAAAGTAAATAAAGAAGGTTTTGGAATTTAAGGCTTTTATATTGGTTTTCATCATCTAACTTCTAGGAACTGTTTAGGATATAGTTTCCAAAATAACGTCTGGGCAGGTAGGAGGATGATTTAACCATTTGCCGTTTGAGTTTAGAGATCCAACTTACTATTGTTGCTAAGTCAGCATTATATTTCATCTCTTTTGTTCTAAATACAGGCCAAGAGATTGTTCAGTTTTTACATTATAAACTTTCTGGACAAAGATTTTAGCTTCTTTATTTTCTTAGTATAACCCAAAGTAGGTGAGGGAGGGGTGCACACCTGAACAGCAACCCCACGTCACAGTTAATTACTAACAGACAGTGAAGTACTGGAAATCTAATGGAATTTCAGAGTGTGTGGTTTGGGCTGCTTGCCTGTTAATCTTGGCTAATCTACACATGGGTAATCAAGTGTAGAATGGCCATTTGATGAGAACTCCTTAATAAAAGGGTAATTTTTAGAGGGAGGGTGTTACTCATTTTTCTCTAAAAGAATCCTCAGATCTTTTGTGTAGGGTGTAGGTGGTAGGGGTGGATGGAGTTGAGTAGGACCTAAGATATCTTGCTGCATTCTGGGTTGACTTAAGAGAAGAGTCTGCTTTCAGTGGGAGAGAAAATTTGAGATCAAACTCTATAATATCAGCTATTAAGCCTTTGTAGTAGCTTTATTGTTACCTTCAGAGGTACCTATTGTTTGCATTTTCTGAGCATTTGGAATTCTGCTGTGTTTTGTTTTGTTTTTTCCTTTTTTTGTTGTTGTTTTTTCTTTTTTTCTGGATTAAACCCAGGGGCATTCTACCACTGAGCTTAACCCACAGATCATTTTGTTTTTTAATTTGAAACAGGATCTCATAGTGTTGCTGAGGGTCTCACTAAGTTGCTGAGGTTGGCCTGGAACCTGTGGTCCTCCTGTCTCCGGGACAGTTCTGCCTTTTTAATACCCTTTCCTGTAGTCATTTAGCTTTTTGTGTTCTGGTATGTCAGTTATTACTTTTTAAAATTTTATTGAAAATTTCTCCTTTGCCATACTTTTTATTCTCTTTATCTTTGCCATACACAGCTTTTTTATTCCTTTAGCTTCATCTTAGTGTAGGGATTTAGAAAAGAGGGAAGATAAATGAATATGTTTACTGTACTACTTTTATCCAGAAGTCTACATGCACAAGTATTTTTAATATAAAACCCTAAAAGTGGTATGGTTGTGTAAAGGATACACTTTTAATGTTCGCATTGTTTCTCAAATTAAATACTAATAAAATATTATAGTATTGAATCATTGATGTTTTTTGTCATATTTTGACTGCAACATTATATTTTAAAGTGCTGATGATTTAATATTGAAATCTAAATTACAGTGACATTTATATTATTGGATTATATTTTAGGAATTTGAAGAAAACTGAAGACAGAAAAAGGAAACTAGAGGAACTTCTTAATTCTGTTGGTCAAAAGGTATCAGAACTCAAAGAAAAGTGAGTGAAGTTTTGAAATATACTTTAGATACTTGAAATACATACCTCAATTGACTTTTTAAATTTTGAAAATTGGCTGGGTGTGGTGGCGCACACTTGTAATCCCAGTACTTGGGAAGCTGAGATAGGAGGATCACAGATTCGTGGCCAGCCTCAGCTATTTAGTGAGGCCCTCTGCAACTTAGCGAGACCGTTTCAAAATAAAGAATAAAAAATAGGACTGGGGTGTAGCTCGGAGGTAGAATGCCTCTGGGTTCAATACCCAATAATGCAAAAAAAAAAAACAAATTGAAA
Source organism: Glis glis (assembly GCA_004027185.1). Taxonomy (NCBI): domain Eukaryota; kingdom Metazoa; phylum Chordata; class Mammalia; order Rodentia; family Gliridae; genus Glis; species Glis glis. Next base: position 3,704 of record PVJS01042970.1, read on the forward strand.
ATTGTAGTTATAATCACTGTTTTTACTTCTTTTTAAATTTATCATTCTAAAGTTGGGAAGGGTGTAGAATAATGTAGAAGGTACTTCTTCTTAAAGAAAATTTTTGCTTAGAATGAAAGTCTTTTGTCTGCATTTGTATAGCTAATGCTACACATATTATCAAACACTAATGGCTTAATTGAGCAAGAGGAATTTAATGTAATGAATTAATGCTGGGAATGTTTACATTTGACAGTCCACTTTTTTATCTTATTTATATATGTATGTATGTATGTATTTATTGATACTTGGGATTGAACCCAGGGGCATTCTACCTCTTCTAAACTACAACCCCCCAATTTTTTTATTTTGAAACAGGGTCTCACTAAGTTGCTAAAATTTAAAGTTGTTCAGGCTGTCCTTGAACCTGTGATCCTGATCCTCCTGTCTCAGCCTCCCAAGTACTGGGATTTCTGGCATGTGCTACCACACGTGGCTTTCTTTTTATTTTGACTTTGAGATTTAAAATTCCTTTATGTCAGATGACGCTATCACCAGCTGTTCTATAATCTTTCCAAGAGTACATTATCATGTTAGAAAACTGTCCTCTTAAATTTTTTCTGCTTGGTGTTGAAAAAAAATTCTCCATGCAAATATTATACTCTTATTATTTTTTTTTCGGTACTGGGGTTGAACCCAGGGGCATTCTACCTCTGAGCTACACCCCCAGCCCTATTTTTTTGTTCTTTATTTTGAAACAGGGTCTCACTAAGTTGCAGAGGGCCACACTAAGTAGCTGAGGCTGGCTGTGAACCCGAATCCTCTGGTCTCAGCCATACTCATATTTAAGGATAATTTGTGAATATGATTTGTAGGAAAGCTCTTCATATATCTCAGGGTCTCTGTGATTGCTATTTAATGTGGGAGTTATTATAAATATAGGAATATTTTCTTTTAAAATTGTGAAAAGTTAAAAAGCTCAAGACTATATGATTAAATATAGGATATGTTACGGTTGCTTTCAGCTTTATGACAGTAATAGTTTTCTATAAACTACAGGGTTTTGTTTTGTTTTCTGTACTGGGAATTAAACCCAAGGCCTTGCACATGCTAGGCAAGTGCTCTACCATTGATCTACACCCCCAGCTGGCTACAGATTTTTTTGAAATGATACATCATGTTTCTGGAGTTTTCTGGGGAAGAAAGAATTATTGTACCAAGAAAGAAATTTATGCTATCAAAACTATGAACTTTTTTCTGTATGTTCAGCAAACAAATTTCTGACTCTGTGTATGTGTGTGTGTATATATATGTATTCTAAATATATGTCTTTATAGCTGGGTGTGGTGATGCACCCTGTAATCCCAGTACTTGGGAGGCTGAGTCAGGAGGATTACAGGTTTGAGGCCAGTGTGCAGAAACATAGCAAGACCCTGTTTCAAAATTTTAAAAAGATTACTAAATAAGAAGAACTGGGCGTGTAGTGGTAGAATGCCCCTGGGATATATGTAAGTATTTCTCTATAAGTAAACATGTATATACACAAAAGTGTTCACACACATACTTAAACATATGTGTGTATATATTTATTTTTATATATATATACATATATATTATATATATATATATTACTTATAGAGAAGAAAATCCTCAAATCCATCAATCCAGTGTTTTCAATTTTTATGTTAGAAATTTAGAAAAGAAATCACCTTATTTTTTTCTGAGTATTATTAGAGAAGTATAAAGAAAATAAATATATTATTATTATTGCCATATGCTCACAGCCAATACCGAATATTCAGCTAATTTGTAAATATGTATTGAGTAATTAGTGTATGGTAACAATGGTTCAACTCCATTTATCAGTCACGTGCTATGTCAGGTGTTGTACTAGGCACTTTACTTATTTATCTCCTTATTCCTTAAAGCAATGCTGAAGATAGATATTATTATTTTCTTTTGCATATTAGATTAGAAAGGCTTATTTGCCTAAATTTGAGCAGGTAATAAATTACTAAGTCAGCATTAGATTCTAGATTCGTCTAACTCCATAAATTTTCAGTTTTTAGCCAATATGCTGTATTACCAATATTTTTGGAAGGATTATTACAAAAACCTTTGAAATTAACTTTTGTTTTAAGTGAAACAGAGTAACATTTCCATTATATAGTCATCAAGAATGAACTAGCTGGGCACTGTGGCACATGCTTATAATCTTAGCTACTCAGGAGACTGAGGCAGGAAGATTGCAAATTCAAGTACAGCCTCAGAAACTTAGGGAGATCCTGTCTCAAAAAAAAAATAAACAAAATAAAAAGGGCTGGGGATGTAGCCCAGTGGTAAACAACCATGCAAACAAACAACAACAACAAAAAAAACCACAAAAAACTTCTGGTTCAATCACCACACACACACACACACACACACACACACACACACACAGTGGATTGGGATGTCACTCAGTCATTCAGGGCTGGAGTGCCTCTGGTTCAAACCCCAGTACTGCAGAAAAAGAAAAAAAAAAAAGAAAAGAACTAATACTTTAATGTTGGTCAACATGCTGCTCTGTCTTATAATCCTTAAGGTTTAACTGACTGTAGTCTACAGCAGTCTTATTTTTTTTATATACCAAAAAAGAATAAGGGAATTGAAAAATAAGCATGATCTGTCAATTTTAATTTGATAAAAATTTGATAAAAATTAAGGAGATGTTTGGCCTTTTTTATTCAACTTGTTCAGGAATCTGAGTGTTGATTTAACTAAACAGATATATTTCATAGAACCAGGCACAAGGTATAGTATGAATTTTTAAAGTGAATATAGACATAGTTTTCTGTTTCTAGGTTCTGATGAGCAGCACCATACAATGGAACATTATGAGTTGATGGGAATATTCTATAATCTGTGCTGTCCAGTATAGTAGCAAATAGCCATATGTGACTCCCGAGGACTTGCAATATAAATATATGTAGTGACTGAAGAATTGAATTTTTATTTCATTTATCTTTGATTAACTTAATAGCTGCATGTAGTTAGTGGCTATTATATTGGACAGCTCAGTTCTAGAGTCTAATGTCTAGTTTAGGAAAGAAGAGGGTAGAGGGTCAATAACATATGCACTGTAAAGTGCATGGAACTTAATGTCAGGCATACCTTGTGCAATAACGTCTTTCTGTCTAAGTTACCATAACTGTAACACAAGAAGTACAATACAAGTATAATACTTCATTTGGAATTGTTAGGACTGAGATGCCATTTTTAAAAACTGTTTGGTACAATCCTGGGCATATTATAGGCACTTAGATATTTATTGAATGACTAATTTTATAGAATAATAATGTTATATTAAGTAAAATAATAAAATTGTACAAGTAATTTCAAGAAAAAAAATTAAGAAGAGAGTTATAAACTTTGGCAAATGGGCACTAAGGGAGAGATTATATATAATGGACTGGATATTTGAGATGAATTTTGAAATCGTATTTATATCTTTGGTAGGTAGATACTTGAGAGGATTTGACTGAGGTGTGAGATAGGTATAAGGGAGTAGTTGGAAAATATTCCAGGGAAATGGAACATCCTGAAGAACACAGGAGATAAAGGATATGGCATTTTCTGACAATCTAAAAATTTTCAGATATTGACATATTTTTGCTGGGTTGGAATAGAAAGAAATAAAACTAGATAGATCTGATCAGTCTTAAGACAGGGCTTTAAATGCCATATTGAGAAATTTGTATATAATGTAGTGTAGGGTATGGCGGCCCTGCTTTTTGAGGTATAGAATGATACACTCTAGATATATGTGTTGATATGTTTGTCTGTTTTATTAATGATATTTTTTACACAAGAATTATCATTAATTAAATTATGGCATAAAAGAGTACTTAACTACCCAAGGATAATTTCATTAATATCTCTAAAACCTTTTTGTTTTTAATTAAACTAATGTTTTTATAGATTTCAGAGCAGGACTTCAGAAGCTGCCAAACTTGAAGCTGAAGTAAACAAAGCACAGGAAACAATCAAAGCTGCAGAAGTCTTAATTAATCAGCTTGACAGAGAACACAAGAGATGGAATGCCCAGGTTTGTCTGAGAGAAGAGTCATAAAGTCTCCCTTTAAAACACAGGAAATCTATGGTGTGTGTATGTGTGTATATGTGTGTGTGTGTGTGTGTGTGTGTGTGTGTGTGTGTGTGTGTGTGGTGTGTGTGTGTGAGAGAGAGAGAGAGAGAGACTGAGAAAGAAAGAAAGAAGAAAGAAAGAAAGAAGAAAGAAAAGAAAAGAAGAAAAGAAAAGAAAAGAAAAGAAAAGAAAAGAAAAGAAAAGAAAAGAAAAGAAAAGAAAAGAAGAGAGTGATCTGGCTTTGGACAAATGATCTACATATATATGGCCATTAATAGAATTAATCTTTAGGCAAAGTATTTTTTATATGATTAGATTCCCCTTTTAGTTACCTACGTTATTGAGAGGAAGGGCAGAGATGAAAATGATCTGATGGAAACAATACTCCATAAAGACTTTTTTGAATTTACCTTCACTAGGAGAATAATTTTAGGATTCAACGCTATTGGCCATTTATTTCTTTTTGAAATGTTCAATTATATCAACTTTGTTAGTTTTATCTTTCGTGTTTTTTGTTGTTTAACCAGATTCTTTCTCTTGCCTGATCCTTCTCATCTCCTCATCCAATCATTTTATCTTCAGTATTTTCTTCTTCAGCTCCTTTTTCTGAAATGGAACTGGGGTTTTCTCATCCAGTCTTATTATCACCTGTACCATGGTGATGATGAGAATCATATTTCTATAATACAGAGTTTAAAATTCATATTTCCAGCTACACTTGAGACATTTGCTCTCATTTGTCTCTTAGGAACCCAAATACAAATGTCTAAATTAACTTTTTCTTTTTCTCATTCCAAATCTCCTTTAATTCGTAATTCGCTGAAGTCATATTTCTTCTAGGCATCAAAACCAAAATCCTAGCTGAGTGTGGTGGGTAATTCCAGTACTTGGGAGCTGAAACAGGAAGATCACAAGTTCCAGGCCAGCTTTAGCAACTTGGCAAGACCCTCAACAACTCAGCAAGACCCAGTTTCAGAATAAAATAAATGAATTAAAAGGACAACAGAGCTAGGGATGTAGCTCAGATTTAGAATGTATCTGGATTCAATCCCCAGTACCAAACAAAAAACCTTTGGGTTGTCTTAGAGTCTTCCTTTTTTAATTGTCATATCAATTTGCAAATATTCTTCATATTTGTCTTCTATCTTTAATGCCAATGTTTTTATTTCCTCATCTGGGTTCTCCTAACTTATCTCCCTCTTATCTGCCCCTTAATTAGTTCATCCTTCATTTGCCAGCTAAATTATATATTTAGCTTTTAATATGTAATTAAGATTTTTAATACTTTTATAAATGCATTGCAATTATACATTGTAGTAAAGTTCATTATGATACAAACATACAGGCACACAGCTCTTGGTGTATTTCCTTGCACATCTCACCCAGCTCTCCCCTCCTCTCTTCACATACATGTTAGTGAAATTGATGATAATATCATACTATATTGTAATAGTATTATATGAACTTTTTCCTTCTTAATCCTCCTTTCCCCCACCTCTGTTCCCTCCCAGTCCCCTTCCATTTTTCTGCAGGCCTCTCTCCATAGTATTCAAAGTCCCTTATGTCTCCACTTCGTTCTTTAGCTTCCACATGTGAGAGGGAACAAAACCCTGGGCATTCTGAGACTGGCTGATCAATCTCACACAGCAAAATATTCTCAAGTTCCATCCATGTTCCCGCAAGTGACATAATTTTGTTCTTTTTGGCTGAATAGATTTTTTTTTGGTACTGGGGATTGAACCCAGGGTCATTCTACCTCCAAGCTACACCCCCAGCCCTATTTTGTTTTTTATTTTGAAACAGAGGTGGACGTGGTGGTGCACGCTTGTAATCCCAGTACTTGGGAGGCTAAGACAGGAGGATCCGGGTTCACGGCCAGCCTCAGCTACTTAGTGAGGCTCTCTGCAACTTAATGAGACCCTGTTTCAAAAATAAAGAATAAAAAATAGGCCTGGGGGTGTAGCTCGAAGGAAGAATGCCACTGGATTCAATCCCCAGTACCGCAATAAGAACAACAACAACAAAAAAGAAACAGGGTCTCACTGAGCTGCTGAGGGTCTAGGTAAGTTGCTGAGGCTTATCTTGAGCCTGTGATCCTTCTGTCTCAGCCTCTCAAGTACTGGGATTACAGACATGCCCACCATTCCTGGCATGGCTGAATAGAATTTCATTGTATGTATATACCACATTTTTTTTATCCATTCATCTGTTGACAGACACCTGGGTTGGTTCCACAATTTGGCTATTGCAAATTTTGTTGCTATAAACATGGGTATACATGTATTGCTAAGGTATTCTTATGTTATTTCTTTTGGATAAATACCAAGAAGTGGCATAGCTGGGTCCTATGGTGGTTCCATTCCTAGTTATTCTGCTCTCCATGGTGGTTGTACTAATTTACAACCCTACCAACAGTGTGCAAGAGTTCCTATTTCCGCACATTCTCACCAGCATTTATTTTTGTTTGTATGCTTGATGATTGCTGTTCTAAGTGGAGTTAGACTCTCAGTGTAGTTGTGATTTGCATTTCCCTGATTGCTAATGATATTGAACATTTTTTCATGTATTTATTGACCAATTCTATTTCTTCTTTTGAAAAGTGTCTATTCAATGCTATTGCCCACTTTTTTGATTGGGTGTTTTTTTTAGTGTTAAGGTTTTTGAGTTCTTCGTATATTCCAGATATTAGTCCTCTATCAGAGGAGTAGCTGGCAAATATTTTATTCATCCTGTAGGCTCTCTTTTCAAACTCTTGATTGTTTCCTTTGCTATGCAGAAGCTTTTTAATTTGATGCCATCCCATGTATTTATTCTTGGTTTTGTCTCCGAAGCTTTGGTGGTCCTATTAATAAAATCTCAACCAGTTCCTCTGTGTTCATCTGATTACATTACTCTTTCTGCTTAAACACTTTCAGTGGCTTGTGCTCCAGGTTAAAACAGAAAATCCTTTGCATTGCATGGAAACCTTTCACAATCTGTCTCCAACTCTACCTCTCTCTGTTCATTCATTCTATATCACTACCCTTTCTGCTCAATCTTATGTGTTTTATATCCACTAAAGGTTATGCTAGTGAGTCTCTATTCTTTTTCTGTTTTGTGGCTTTGCTGTATTTTAATCTTATTTTACAAAGTGATACAATTTCATAACATTTAACTGGTCAGGATGAAAGCTCTGCATATATTATAATCAGTAGGAACTTTCAATCAAAAATTTATTTCTACAAATACATTAGGATTTCATACTTTAAAAATATCACAACATGGTCTGAGATCTTATTGATATTTAAAAATTTCAACTATTGTATTCAAGACAAGGGGTTATTACTTAAACCAGTTGTCCCATCTACAACCCGGTTGTGCTAGGGTAAGGGATAGGTTGCAGAGAAAGTGTCCAGAGATAGCATATGAGATATGACTTATTGAGGAAAGCTTACCAGAAATTAGTGGCTGCTCTAAGAAGAGTTCAGTGGTGACAGGCTGACAGCACCTCTGTCCCTCACAGTCTTTGTGAAGCAGTGCCTCCTTTCCCTCACAGTGTTTTGTCCAGTGGTGGCTGGTTGGATGAACGATACCTATCTGCAATGCCTTCAGTTCCACCCTGTTCTCCATTCAGAGAGGGTTTTATATGTTAGACTGCAGAAGCAGTGATATTGTCAGCATCAGCTTACATAGTTTGCAGCATCCCAAGAGACAACCGTCCTAGCATATATGCAGAATGTAGCTTTCTTCAGACAACACTAACCTGCCCTAGTTCACAGTGCACATGAGACAGCCAGTGCCCTTCAAGACCATATGTACCTGGACTTTCTGGCCCAGGCTTATTCTCATTGTTTCCTTAACTTACTTGGCTAGACTTTTGGGAACAGAAGAGCATTCAGGGACATGGTATTTTACCATTTCCCTTTCTTTTTTAGGGATGATACACTAATATATGATTTTTTTTGTCCATAGACAAATTCTATGAAGCTGTCATTTTCTTTCATGTCAGAGCATATTCATATATGTCTCTCTTTTTTTCAGGTTGCAGAAATAACAGAGGAGTTAGCTACTCTTCCTAAAAGAGCTCAACTATCTGCTGCATTTATTACATATCTTTCTGCTGCCCCTGAGTGTCTGAGAAAAACCTGTTTGGAAGAATGGACCAAGTCAGCTGGTCTTGAAAGTTTGTATTTATTATTTGTAAATTTTATATTTCAGTATACTGAATTTGTTCCTTTGACCTTTGCTGTTTTTTTTTTAAATGGGGAAACATTCCTTTAAGTTATAAGGATACTTAGCTTCTGTAGATTTGCCGAATTTTACAAGTGTTTTGGGGATTATTTTATTATGAGTCTTTATTCCTAAATCACTATAAGAAATGGACCACTGAACTTTTTCAATATTGTATGAGTGAACCTAAATATTTTATTGTAGTTTTACAGTAATTCCATATTATATGATAACATGTAAGAACTCTAAATTTCTTGCACATTTTGTTGTTTTCACAAAATTATTATGGTTGTGAAACATTCACTCTGAAGAAATATGATTTAATGGAGTCCTATTCCTAAACTTTCTTTTCGTTCTTTCCTTTCTCTCTTTTTCTTTCTTTCTTTCTTTCTTTCTTTCTTTCTTTCTTTCTTTCTTTCTCTCTCTCTCTCTTTCTTTTCTTTCTTTCTTTCCTTTCTTTCTCTCTCTCTCTCTCTCTCTCTTTCTTTCTTTCTTTCTTTCTCTCTTTCTCTCTTTCTCTCTCTCCTTCCTTCCTTCCTTCCTTCCTTCCTTCCTTCCTTCCTTCCTCCATCTCTATCTCTATCATCTCTATCTCTATCTCTATCTCTATCTCTATCTCTATCTCTATCTCTATCTATCATCTCTCTTTTTGTTTTTAGTACTATGGATTGAATCCAGCATCATACTACCAGGGGAATTATACCTTTGAGAGTTACTCCCCCAGCCCTTTTAAAATAGGGTCGCACTAAATTGCTGAGGGTCTTGCTAATTTGCTAAGGCTGGCCATGAATCTGTGATCTTCTTATCTCAGCCTCCAAAATACTGGAGCTACAAGGCATGTGCCACCACGCCCAGCTTCACTTTTTTAAAAACTTTTTACCCTTGGGTTTGGGTGCTAAATGTAGATGAATGGGTTTCTAATTTAAGATTGTTCTAGAAATTTTGCTTCCCAATATTTTAAGTAGTTTTATTTCCTTTTCTTCATCTAGACCAAGATTATTTTAGTGAAGTATTCTTGATATCTTTAACTTTTCAGAATTTGATCTGAGGAGATTTCTTTGTACTGAAAGTGAGCAGTTAATTTGGAAAAGTGAAGGCCTACCATCAGATGACCTTTCCATAGAAAATGCTCTTGTTATATTACAGGTAATTTGCTTTTTCTCAGAAATATTTTATTTTGAGCTTCTGCAGGAAATGCATTCTTCAAATTCTTAGGCTTTCATAGTTAATTTTATTTAGTCATATAGAAGTGAAAATATTTTGCTAATGAAAATTCATTTATAATTCAGTGAATATAATTACTTTTTACCTTAATATAAAAGATTACCAAAATGACACATTTTTATGGCAAAATATTCTGAATTGAACTTCGTAATAGTAAAAGAAATGTTTTAGAGATACCTGGTTCATTTAGTTATTTCCTTCATCTAGTTTATGACTGCATCTGTTTTATATTTTTATTTTATTTTATTTTACATAATAAAAGTATACAAAGTGAATATAAGTTTTAGGTTATAAGTTAGAGCTGACCATATGCATATTTTAGAAAATTATTCTTTGTGTATTGTTCTTTTTTAAAAGTTGAAAATATTATTACTTTATTGGCAAGTATCATAACCATATCAAATTTGGTAAGAACCAAATTCAAAGGCATGCAAACAGATTACTTTAAATAAAGTATTTTTTGACATTTATTTATTTATTTGTTTATTTTAGAATTTTTTGATGCATTGTAATTATATGTTTTAGTGAGATAAAGTTCAATTTTAAACATTAATTTGATTTTCCTTTCTGATGTGGAACATGGAAGATAATTTTTCTTCTTTGATAATGTGAAATTTTTCTATTCTTTCTATCTTAATAACTTATACTTCATAAGACCAGTATTCTGTTTTTTCTCCGTAATCATTCTCCCTGCCCACACACCATATCCTTATTTTATAGCTCCATAGTGTTAAAGAAAGTATGAACATTAAATAGTATTCTTCTTTTGGTATGCATAAGCTGTATTTTAATATTCATATTTTGGACCCTATTTATTTCTCTATAATTTGTCATGTTTCATTAGACCTTTTAATCATACATTACATTGGTGTTTTACCAGTATAGAAGTCGCTGACCAAAAATTGAATTCTTTTGCCTTATTTTAATTTGATTTAGCCAGTTCTTCAATTTACTTTTTTAAACAGTTCTCATCATTGTTTTTATACTGGAATCACACATCTGGAACTTGAAATGCCTTAATAAATTGCATTATACCAAACTATATGCTTTTTTATCATATTCATTGTTCCTTCCCCAAGACTTCATAATTACCTCTTCTTCTTGTTTCATTATTCTAAGAATGCAATTGCAGATTTCTTAAAAAAGTGCTAGTTTAAGAATTCTTTTTTTATTCCATAAGAACCCAGTGTTTTGAAAAATATGTATTTATCTGAATATTTTAACTTTTTTGATAATAATTGAAAAAACTTGATTTTGTGTTTTGAGTTGTCTTTCATAATGAATATGGGGAAATTGCCTTTGAAACTAATTTTAATAATCTTATTTTTACTTTCTATTTAATATTGCCAAATTCCTTTTAGATACCTGTAAAAAGTTTTTTGGAGGGTAATTAGTGATTTTATTGAAATGACTTTGCCATTATGGTCAACCATTACTAAGGCAGACTAGATTTAAAATGAGTTATTATAGTTAAGGGTGTGATTGGATAGCACATGGTTATAATGCCTACTCATTAACATACTATGTGATATATGTGAAGTTAAGTCTATGAATACATGCTATTTGGACTTCTCTGAAGTCTCCTCTGAGGAAAGATGGCTAGGCATGATAAATAAGATATACTTTTGATCTCAGGTTTGTAAAATTTCCTCACTAAGTATACAAAAACTGTTTTGAAATTATTCCTCTCAATGGAAGCTTTCCCATAACAAGGCTTGCAGTTACTCAAAACTTTTATCGATGCTACGAAAAGCCTTTTGTGTCCAACATTACTTCTTTGTTTAGTCTTACAAAGATGCTTGAAATTCTCATATGTAGGCTGAGCTAGCTAATGAAGCACATGTATTAAGAGGAAATAGATCTCAATTTGTCCTTGACCTTGTAACAAGAATTTGTTTTATATTAGCAGAAAGCTTATATGACCTGTGTCTTTGAGCAGCACGAAAAAATTTGGCCATGGTGATCATCTATCGTGGATTATTTAGGCTATGGATTATACTTGTCCTGATATAATTGTTAGTAGTTTTCCTTTCACTTTCAAAAGTGTTCTGGTATGGGAGATAAATTACATGATCTATTTAATATTGGGCAACTCCATGGACAATGGAGAGTATAAGGCTGTTAGAAACTATGGGGAAGGTCTGAGTGAAAAGCATTCAGAAAGGAAATGGAAAAGAAGATTAACTTAAATTTCAGACTTTATAGAATTCTTTATTGGTTATTTATGTTTTATTGATTATGGATAGCTTAGTAATTGGTTCTCTTTCAGCTACTCAAAATTTGAGATTTTTTTTCCTTCCTGCTATTTGATGTATGCTGAGGAAATGCAAACTAATTTGATACTAGTCTAAGAATATAAAGTTATAAAGGGAAAATTTTTCAATTCCCAAATAAATAATAAGAGTAACAATCAGTGTTTATATAGTATTTACTATGTTTTACATATATTACAGTTTATGAATTAATATATGTAAAGCTATTAAATACTCAACATTTAATTCTCAAATCAGCTCAATCTAGCAGGTTCATCTGTTATCTTTTTTATGAATCAGGAAATTGAGGCACAGAATTAATCACTTGTCCAAGGTCACACTGCTATCAAATAGTAGAGCTAGCATTCAAACACAGGCTATCTAGCCCTAATGTGCTCTAAAATTGCTTCTCATGGGGGAGAGAGAGAGACAGAGAGAGAAAATAAATATGAGAGAGAGAGAGAGAAAAAAGAGAAAGAGAGAGAGGGAGGGAATGGGCTTACCCTTATTTTGTATTATTCTTGTTAATGTAACTCTCTTTAGCTAATCAAGAGATAGGCTTTAGTTTTACTTGTAAAATTTCTTTGCACTAATTCCATTTGTAGATATTTAAAATAGAAATTAAATTATAAAGTGTTTTAAAATCATCTCTTCCAATAGTATTCCTTATCTGATTTCTCCCCCAACTCCAAGGAAAGAAGAATTAAAGTAGATATTATGTATTTCTAGTCCTGGACATCTCTTCTAAGTTCCTGACCTATAGTTCCAACTGCTGTTAGATGTATTTTTTTATATATAGGCTGCTCAAGCTTTATTTGCCTTTAACTAAATTTGCTTTTCTTTTTTAAGTCAAGAATTTCTTTTTTGTGGCCAGTTACAGCAAATTTAAGCCCAAAAGATAAAAACTATTTATACTTTTAAGTAATTGAAATGTCCACAATGTTAGGGCTATCTTCAGAATTTAAATGATATTACCAGGACATTTCTCTCTCCATCTGTTAAGAAGGATTTATTCTCAGATGGTTCTCTTTACCCTACATTAACAATGGCTATTGGTGACTCCACAATTATCATTACCAGAGTTTATATTTCCATATTAAAGATGTGTTATACCCTTCCCCGACCCACCTTCTGGAAGGATTAGCATAGGTCACCTGCTCATCCCTTGGGGTCCAGGGCTAGGTCGTTGATAACCTCACTAGAAATATGTTGAGTAAGGCATACAGGGCACACGAGGTAGCTCTCTACTCTAAAACTCTTTTTGTTTCTTCTCATAGCTATAACCAAATTTTCTCTTTTATTTCCTACTACTGGAGATATTGCAATCTTGGCATGGTAGTTGAATGAACATGTATGAATGATTGAATGAATGAAAGTTCAACATTTTTTTTTGAAGTACCGGCGATTGAACACAGGGGCGTTCTACCTCTGCGCTACGCCCCTGGCCCTATTTTTTATACTTTATTTTGAGACCGGGTCTCATGAAGTTGCGGAGGGCCTCACTAAGTAGAGACAGAGAGAGAGACAGGGAGAGAGAGAGAGAGAGAGAGAGAGAGAGAGAGAGAGCTGAGGCTGGCCGCGAACCCAGATCCTCCGGTCTCCGCCTCCCAAAGTACTGGGATTACAAGCGTGTAATCCACCACGCCCGGCAACATTTTTTAATTTATTATAATTTGTTCAATAATATCTAACTATATATAATCATGGAACACAGAGATAAAATGTGCCTTAGAACGCACGCTTGTAATCCCAGTACTTGGGAGGCGGAGACCGGA
>PVJS01042971.1:0-17280 GCA_004027185.1 Glis glis
TAGATGAGGTTTTATTGACTATTATATATATTAGCTTATTACATACATATATTAGATCTATATATTAGATAATTACATACATATATTAGATAGATGGATAGATAGAAGATGGATAGACAGATAGATGGATAGATGAGGTTGTATTGACTTTATTATATATTAGATTATTACACACATATATCAAATATATATATATTAGATATATTACATACATATATTAGATAGATGGATAGATGATAGATGGATAGATGAGGTTCTATTGACTTTATTATAAGATTATTACATACATATTTCAAATATATATATATATATATATTAGATAATTACATACATATATTAGATAGACAGATGGATAGATGATAGATAGATAGATGGATGGATAGATGAGGTTGTATTGACTTTATTCCAGAAAGGAAACGAGTCCTGACCTGCCTGTGGAAGGCGGGCGGCCTCCAGGTAGAAGGCACCTTTAAAATATTACTTATTAAGGATTCAGATTCGAGGACAGAGAAGCTCTTGGCTTCCTGCTGGGCTGGCGCTAGTGGAATTGCCCTGTGTTTTCTGCAGCTTTCCGGAAATGGGGAGAACTGACCCAGAATCTTGCTCTCGGTGGCTGTGTTTAAAGTTTATGGTTTATAAGCCGGGCGTGGTGGCGCACGCTTGTAATCCCTGTACTTGGGAGGCTGAGACCAGAGGATCGCAGGTTCGAGCCCAGCCTCAGCTACTTAGTGAGGCCCTCGGCAACTTAGTGAGACCCTGTTTCAAAATAAAGAATAAAAAATAGGACTGGGAGCCGGGCATGGTGAAGCACGCTTGTCATCCCAGTACTTGGGAGGCTGAGACAGGAGGATCCGGGTTCGCGGCCAGCCTCAGCTACTTAGTGAGGCCCTCAGCCACTTAGTGAGACCCTGTTTCAAAATAAAGAATAAAAAACAGGGCCGGGGGTGGAGCTCGGAGGTAAAACGCCCCTGGGTTCAATCCCCGGTACCGCAAAAAAATAAAAATAAAAAAGTTTATGGTTTATGAATAAATAGCGCCTTGCCACCACGGGGAGGGAGGGCGCCATGCTGGGGTGACACGTGGACCAGCCTGGTCTATGCTTCATGTTGCTGATGGGCCTGGGGCTGGGGCTGGGGCTAAGGGGCTGGCTCTGATTGGCTGGTGAGACTTGGCTCTGATTGGCTGTTGAGACTCTGCTCTGATTGGCTGTTGAGACTCTGCTCAGATTGGCTGGTGAGATTTGGCTCTGATTGGCTGGTGAGACTCTGCTCTCAATGGCGACTGAGGCTTGGCTCTGATTGGCTGCTGAGGCTCGGCTCTGATTGGCTGCTGAGGCTTGGCTCTGATTGGCTGCTGAAGCTCGGCTCTGATTGGCTGGTGAGACTGAGCCGGGTCCCAGACTCACTTTCTTTCTTTGGTATTTCTTGTATTTTCTTTCTTTCTTTCTTTCTTTCTTTCTTTCTTTCTTTCTTTCTTTCTTTTTCTTTCTTTCTTTCTCTTTCTTTCTTTCTTTCTTTCTTTTTCTTTCTTTCTCTTTCTTTCTTTCTTTCTTTCTTTTTCTTTCTTTCTTTCTCTTTCTTTCTTTCTTTCTTTCTTTCTTTCTTTCTTTCCTTTCTTTCTTTCTTTCTTTCTTTCTTTTTCTTTCTCTTTCTTTCTTTCTTTCTTTCTTTCTTTCTTTCTTTTCCTTCCTTCCTTCCTTCCTTCCTTCCTTCCTTCCTTCCTTCTTTCCTTCCTTTTCTCTCTCTCTGTCTCTTTCTCTCTTTCTTTTTATTTTTGAGGTAGAGGGGGAGGGGACAGGGACACCTATTTTGCAAATCGACCATTCTCCAGTGTGCAGTGTAGTCTGTCCTTCTAAAGAGAACCCAGGGTTGTTTCATGTTGGATAAAGGGGTTAGGTTTTGGAGCCTTTATGGAAAGGACCAGGATGAGGAGAACTGTGATTGGCCCTGATAAAGTAATCATACTCAGGAGGATCGCAGGTTGGCAACCCGCCTCAGCCACTTAGCAAAGAGACCCTCAGCCCCTTAGTGAGACCCTGTTTCAAAATAAAGAATAAAATGGGGCTGGAGGTGTAGCTCAGAGGTAGAATGCCCCTGGGGTTCAAGTCCAGCACAACACACACACACACACACACACACACACACACACACACACGATACAAAGAGTCCTACTGCGTGCATGTTCATTTTCGCAAAAGGGCTTTTTTTTTGCGTAGTGATTACAGCTGCCATGGTGCTGGCCCAAGGTGTCATTTTCCATGTTTAATACACACACACACACACACACACACACACACACACACACACACAAGACACAAAGAGTCCTACTGCGTGTATGTTCATTTGTGCAAAAGGGCTTTTTTTTGCGTAGTGATGACAGCTGCCGTGGCTCTGGCCCAAGGTGTCATTTTCCATGTTTAATATTTCAGTATCATCAATATTTGGTCCATGAATTCAGTGATGCATATCATATTCCTCAACCTTCAGAGTTGGCTCTGGAGCCTGTAGCGTTCAAATGTGCTCCCGGAGCCCTGAGATTGCAGTGCACGGTGCCTTTATTACTTTAAAATGTTTAGTACTTACCCAGGGTCTATCGATGAACAGTGAGATTAGAAAACTCACAAAAACAAACACTTCTTTTTTAATTGTCCCCACAAATAAAATATGTCATGTTTAGTCGGGCGTGGTGGCCTGTCATCCCATACCTGGGAGGCTGAGACAGGAGACTCTTAAGTTCGAGGCCAGCCTCAGCAATTTAGCAAAGAGACCCTCAGCAATTTAGCAAAGAGACCCTCAGCAACTTAGTGAGACCCTGTTTCAAAATTAAAAAAAAATAAAAAGGTCTTGGGGGTGTAGAGCTCCCCTGGGCTCCATCCCCACCCCCCACCCCCAAATATGTCTCTGTTAACTGTGTTTCTGAGTTAGACAGATAGGCCTCCATGGACTGAATCCATGTGTTAAGAACAGCAGCGCATAAATGCAGATTTATATACATACATATGCGCACATGTGAAAACATCGCTAGGAGCCATTTCTTGCAGAAAAGATTTTTCCCAGCCATTGCAACACATTAGATAAAAACTCGTGTGTGTGTGTGTGTGTGTGTATCAGAATGAAAAGCGTGTTTCTGTTGGTCATTTTTTCTTATTTCCACCACTGGCCAAACACATGTGATATTAAAAAAAACTCACTATGTAAATTGGCTATCGCTGATGGGTGTGTTCTCCTCATTTAGAAGAGAAGACATTCATTAACAACGAAACTTAAATAAATAGAGTGTATGTGTTCAGGGGCACATATTCATTTTTGTCTGCATTTTTTTTCAAAATGTTCTCTTCTGATATTTTCTCAGAAGGTATTGCTACCTGGGTTTATTTTATTTCATTTTTAAATTTCTGTGTGTGTGTGTGTGTGTGTGTGTGTGTGTGTGTCTGTCTGTCTTACTAGAGATTGAACCTAGGGGCATTCTACCTCTGAACCACACCCCCAGCTCTACTTTAATTTTTTAATTTTGAAACAGGGTCCCACTAAGTTGCTGAGAGTCTCTTTGCTAAGTGGCTGAGGCTGGCCGCGAACCTGCGGTCCTCCTATCTCAGCCTCCTGAATACTAGGATTATAGGCCACCACCCCAGCTCTACCTGGGCTTATTTTATATTTCTTTTTGTGGTACTGGGACTTGAACCCAGGAGCCTTCTACCTCCAAGCTACACCCCCAGCCTGATTTTATTTTGAAACAGGGTCTTGCTAAGTTGCTGAGGCTGGCCTTGAACCTGTAATCCTCCTGTCTCAGCCTCCTCCCAAGTGCTGGGATGACAGGCCACCACACCCAGCTCTACCTGGGTTTATTATATTTTAATTTATTTTATTTTATTTATTTATTTATTTATTTTTTTGCGGTACCGGGGATTGAACCCAGGAGTGTTCTACCTCCGTGTTACACCCCCGGCCCTATTCAGCTACTTAGTGAGACCCTCAGCCACTCAGTGAGACCCTGTTTCCAAATAAAGAATAAAAAATAGGGTTGGGGGTGGAGCTCGGAGGTAGAATGCCCCGGGTTCAATCCCCGGTACAAAAAAGAAAGAAAGAAAAAGGAAACGGAAGGGGTTTCAATAGAAGAAAAGATCAGAGGGGAAGAAGTCCTAAAGAGGGTGATGAGAAATGGGAGAGGCGCGTTCATTCTCCTGACCCCTTAACGGCTCCGTTCACTTGCGGCACGTGCACTGCCCGTTAGATTTTAAAAGTTTTCCAAACCCTATAATTTAACCTTGATTTTCATTTGGGTGATTCTAGGGATAAATGCACCCATGAAACAGATGGCTGGAAGTCAACAAAGAATTGATTGCCCGCCCGTGAATTTTTTTTTAAACATAGGGTTAGGAAACAAGACTTCTTAATTAATGGCTATTTCCCATGATCTTTTTTTATTAATTTATTTTTTTATGTTCATTTATTGGTGCATTGTAATTATACATTTTGATATATGTCAGGCTATGAACATCATACATGCACTATGATCTTTTTTAAAATAAAGAAGGGCCGGGCGTGGCGGCGCACGCTTGTAATCCCAGTACTTTGGGAGGCGGAGACCGGAGGATCCGGGTTCGCGGCCAGCCTCAGCGCGCTCTCTCTCTCTCTCTCTCTCTCTCTCTCTCTCCTTAGTGAGGCCCTCCGCAACTTCGTGAGACCCGGTTTCAAAATAAAAGTATATTTAAAAAAATAGGGCCGGGGGTGTAGCGCGGAGGTAGAACGCCCCTGGGTTCAATCCCTGGTACCGCAATAAATAAATAAATAAATAAATAAATAAATAAATAAAATAAAGAAGCGCCGGACATGGTGGCACACACCTGTAAGCCCAGGGCTTGGGAGGCTGAGACAGGAGGATGGCAGGTTGGAGGTCAGACTCAGCAACTTAGCAAAGAGACCCTCAGCCACTTAGTGAGACCCTGCTTCCAAATAAAAAATAAAATAAAATAGGGCTGGGGGTGGAGCTCAGAGGTAGAATGACTCTGGGTTCAATCCTCAGGACAAAGAAAATGAAAGAAAAGAAAGGATAGGATAGGATAGGATAGGAAAGGAAAGGAAAAAGAAAAGAAAAGGAAAGGAAAGGAAAGGAAAGGAAAGGAAAGGAAAGGAAAGGAAAGGAAAGGAAAAAGAAAAGAAAAGAAAAGAAAAGCAGGAA
This sequence comes from Glis glis, assembly GCA_004027185.1. Classification (NCBI taxonomy): domain Eukaryota; kingdom Metazoa; phylum Chordata; class Mammalia; order Rodentia; family Gliridae; genus Glis; species Glis glis. The sequence continues at coordinate 5,179 of PVJS01042971.1, forward strand.
AGAAAAGAAAAAAAGGAATGAAAAGAAAAAAAGAAAAGGAAAGAAAAGAGAAAAGAAAGCAAGAGTTGATAATTCGGCACTATTAGGGCATTAACAACACCTTGGATTCTAGTGTAGTTGAGTCTAAAAGACTAAAATCACATGTAATTGTCTCAAACTGCACCATCCCTCATATTTCTATTTTTATAGGATTTAAGATCTTCTAGAATTGTGAAATATCCTTGAAACATTATAAAAAAAAAATTGGGGCACAGATGGCGTTGTCTCAAAAGAAAAAAAAAAATTCACGTGATTCTTTTTTTTTCTGTGGTGCTGGGGATTGAACCCAGGGGTGTTCTACCTCCAAGCTACAACCCCAGCCCTTTTTATTTTTTATTTTTTGTTTTCAAATAGGGTCTCAGTAAGTTGCTGAGGGTCTCACTACATTGCTGAGGCTGGCCTCCAACTTGTGATCCTCCAGTCTCGGCCTCCCGCTTACTGGGATGACAGGTTTGTGCCACCGCGCCCGATGTATGATCCTTTAAATATACGACAAAATAAAAAAAATAAATAAATATATGACAACATAGTAGTAATTCCCATCGTAGTGGGAAGAATTCCCAAATCAGAAACTCTTTTTTTTTCCTGTCTTGTCAAATATTCTTGGAAAACCCGTGTCACGCCCCTGTCTTGCATTTTGCGCTGACGATGGGTGTCTGAAGGACTCGGTCTCCTGCATCCCTGGGCTGAGCGGATGGGGCGGATCATTCCGGCTCCTTGGGTCGTGAGTTTTGCTGAAATTAACCACAACACAACTTTGAGAACAAGTCCTTTCTGTTTCACCGACACAGAGCAGAAAAAGAAGAAAAAAAAAATCCAGGGCATATGAGATTTCTGGAAAATGTTTAAATCAGCAAGATGTAGGAAATTAAAATCTGCGTGTTCTTTGTGTACAATTATTTATGAATTAATTAATTTATTTTCCATTTAACTCATTGATCCCACATCTGCTTTCTAGACCAAATGTGGTTGTGATAAAAAATTAATCTTTTATCTTTTCCATATTGACTATTTTTTTTTTTCGGTACTGGAGGCTGAACCCAGGGTCATTCTACCTCCAAGTTACACTCTCCCCCTGGCCCTATTTTATTTTGAAAGAGGGTCTCACTAGGTTGCTGAGGGTCTCACTAGGTTGCTGAGGGTCTCACTAGGTTCCTGAGGGTCTCACTAGGTTGCTGAGGGTCTCACTAGGTTGCTTAGGGTCTCACTAGGTTGCTTAGGGTCTCACTAAGTTCCTGAGGGTCTCACTAGGTTGCTGAGGGTCTCACTAGGTTGCTTAGGGTCTCACTAGGTTGCTTAGGGTCTCACTAAGTTCCTGAGGGTCTCACTAGGTTGCTTAGGGTCCCACTAAGTTCCTGAGGGTCTCACTAGGTTGCTTAGGGTCTCACTAGGTTGCTTAGGGTCTCACTAAGTTCCTGAGGGTCTCACTAGGTTGCTTAGGGTCTCACTAAGTTGCCGAGGGTCTCACAAAGTTGCTGAGGCTGACCTCCAACCCTCCAACCTGTGATCCTCCTGTCTCAGCCTCCCAAGTCCTGGGATGACAGGCGTGCGCCACCGCGCCCAGCTCTTTTCTAAATTAACCATATACTAGTGTAATTTTTCACTTCTTGGTGGAAGATTAAAAAACAGAAAGAGGCGACCAATAAAAACTAAACTACACTACGACCTTTAAGAGCAAATAAATTTCACCAGAATGTCTCTTCTGTTGCGTGTAAAGGGGTGAGTGTGTGTGCGTGTGTGTGTTTAATCCCTTCCTTGCGATGTCAGATGTTAAGGAAAATAACAGCTTGTTTTCGTGTGAACGCGTCTTTTAAGCGATTAAAAGTATTATCAGGGCCCCATAGCTCAAATATTCATTTTATCATTTTTCTTTATTTTTAACCTCTGAGCTATTTTATTTTTTATTTATTTTTTATTTTTTAACAGCCACTATCATTTTTATTTAAATCCTTTACAAACACAAGTATAAATTTTGTCCATATACAAATATAGATTTTATTGTTCTTCAGAAAACTGTTCTTCAGAAAACATTTTATCATTTTTCAAAATAGTGCTAACAGCCTGTTTTTTTGTTTTGTTTTTCTCTTTTGGTACTGGGCATTGAACCAGGGCTGTTCCACCTTTGAGCTACACCCTGGATTCTGTTTTCATTTTTTTTATTTGGAAAGCAGGTCTTGCTAAGTTGCTGAGGGTCTCGCCCAATTGCTGAGGCTGGTCTCGAACCTGCGATCATCTTGTGTCAGACTCCCAAGTACTAGGATTACAGGCGTGGGCCTCCAATATTTATAATTACTATGCATCAATTGAAAAAAAAATACCCCTTAGAGCCAGGCATGGTGGCGCACGCTTGTCATCCCAGTACTTGGGAGGCTGAGACCGGAGGATCCAGGTTCGAGGCCAGCCTCAGCTACTTAGTGAGGCCCTCCACAACTTAGTGAGACCCTGTTTCAAAATAAAGAATAAAAAATAGGGCTGGGGGTGGAGCCCGGAGGTAGAATGCCCCTGGGTTCAATCCCCGGTACTGCAAAAAAAAAAATATATATATATATATATATGAGATCTATCATCTTAACCATTTTAATTGTTTTTAAATGACATAAGTGTGTATATTTACAAAGTGCAATACGATCGCTTGTGTCCACGTACACACAAGGTGTAATGCTCAAATCAGGTTAAGTAGCATTTCCATCTCCTCAAAAATTTATCATTTCTATGTATTTGGAAACTTAAAACCGTTTTAGTTTTGTGACTGTGTGTGTGTGCGTGTGTGTGTGTGGAGCAGGGAGTGCCAGGGATTAAGCTCAGGGGCAGTCCACTTCCAAGCGACATCCCTAGCCCTATTTTTTATTTCTTATTTGGAAACAGGGTCTCGCTAGGTGGCTGAGGGTCTCTTTGCTGAGTGGCTGAGGCTGGCCTCGAACCTGCGATCCTCCCGTCTCAGCCTCCCAAGGACTGGAATCAGCAAGCGTGCGCCACCACGCCTGGCTCTTGTAGTTATTTTGAAATGTGTAAATAATTGTTGTGGTATAAAGGCATCCTACCTTGTTACCAAGACTAATTTCTCCCAAGTACAAGAGAATCGTCGATTCATTTTTATCTACTTTTAATTCAGGAATATAAAAATGTGCTTTTTAGCTTTGTGTGCATGTATGATGCTGCTACCCTGACACGTATCAAAATATATAATTACAATGCACCAATAAATGAATATTTAAAAAAATAAAAATAAAAATGTAAACCGGGCGTGGTGGCGCACGCTTGTAATCCCACTACTTTGGGAGGCGGAGACCAGAGGATCCGGGTTCGCGGCCAGCCTCAGCTCTCTCTCTCTCTCTCTCTCTCTCTCTCTCTCTCCTTAGCGAGGCCCTCCGCAACTTCGTGAGACCCAGTTTCAAAATAAAGTATAAAAAATAGGGCCGGGGGTGTAGCACGGAGGTAGAACGCCCCTGGGTTCAATCCCCGGTACCACAAAAAAATAAAAAATGTGCTTAAATGATGTGTAGATTGCCTACATTTACCTTAAGGTGTAGTTTGTTGGTATGTTCATGACAAAAAAAATACAGTAAAATCAATTAGAATCACAAATCGCTAGGACTTTCTTCTTTTCTGATACTGGGGATTGAACCCAGGGGCATTCTACCTCCGAGCTCCACCCACAGCCCTATTTTTTATTCTTTATTTGGAAACAGGGTCTCACTAAGTTAGCTGAGGGTCTCTTTGCTAAGTAACTGAGGCTGGCCTTGAACCTGCGATCCTCCTGTCTCAGCCTCCCAAGTCCTGGGATAACAAGTGTGCACCACCACACCTGGCTATGATTATCTTTTTAAATCTATCTATCCTCTATAGATACATATAGTTATACTTTTATTGGTGCATTGTAGTAGCATTTTTTTTTTTTTTTTTTTTTGGTGGTACTGGGGATTGAACCCAGGGACATTCTACCTCCGAGCTCCACTCCCAGCCCTATTTTTTATTCTTTATTTGGAAACAGGGTCTCACTGAGTGGCTGAGGGTCTCTTCACTAAGTAGCTGAGGCTGTCCTCGAACCCGCGATCCTCCTGCCTCAGCCTCCCAAGTCCTGGGATGACAAGCGTGCGCCACCACGCCCGGCTCGACCCTGAGACCCGATTGAGCTTTTTCATCCTGATCAATATTTCCGAAGGCGATCTCATCCTCTTAACGGGGGGGAGAGGAGATGCGTGTCCACATAAAATTTTAATCTGCACACAGGTGCTTTCCGCTTAAGTCCTAAGCGCTCTTGTTTGGAATTCTGGTAACCGGGTCCATTTTATGAATAAGTTATAATAGCGAGCTTTGACCTTTGTAAGGAGCTTTCCCTCAGCCACACACAAGGAAAGAGAAATATTTTACAGGACACGTTGAGGTTTTTTGGGAAAATAGAAACAGCAAGCATCTTTCCTTAGGCCAGTGGCTAAACAATAAATATTCTATAATTTCATCCAAGGAGTCTCTGGTTATTTTATTTGTTTAATAATGTTTGCACTAGGGATTGAACCCAGCGGTGTTCTGCCTCTGTGCTACACCCCAAACCCTTTTTTATGATTTTGTTTCGGGACAGTGTCTCGCTAGGTTGCTGAGGGTCTCCCTAAGTTGCGGAGGTTGACCTTGAACCTGCGATCCCCCCGGTCTCAACCTCCCAAGTTCCGGGAGGACAGGTGTGCACCACCAACTTCAGCTTCTCTCAGTGTTTTGTTTTCATTAATTAATTAAGTTTGTGTGGCACTGGGGATGGAACCCACAGGCATTTTACCTCTGAGCTACACCCCCAGCCATATTTTATTTTATTTATTTATTTATTTATTTATTTTATTTATTTATTTTAATTTTATTTATTTAGTTTTATTTTATTTATTTATTTTATTTAATTTTATTTATTTATTTATTTAATTTAATTTATTTATTTTATTTTATTTTATTTATTTATTTATTTTATTTATTTATTTAATTTTATTTTATTTATTTATTTTAATTTAATTTTTATTTTATTTTATTTTATTGTATTTTATTGTATTGTATTTATGTTTTGTTTTGAAACAGGGTCTTGCTAAGTTGCTGAGGGTCTCTTTGCTAAGTTGCTGAGGCTGGCGATCCTCCTATCTCAGCCTCCCAAGTACTGGAATGACAGGTACATCCCACCATGTCCGGCTTCATGGATTGTTTTAAAAATAGGTGATGGTCATTTATCTACATCTTTATATCCGCACGCATATAAAATCTATGCCTATATGATATCTGGAACATACTGCTATCTCTGACTCTATCAAAATTACACCAGATATACACAGTTAAATTTTAATTTTATAAAGTAGTTTAACTGTTTATATAAACAGTCAAATTTTAACTTTATAAAGTAGTTTAACTGTTTATATAAACAGTTGAATTTTAACTTTATAAAGTAGTTTGTATAAACTGTTTCACTGTTTTTATAACTGTTAATATAGTTTAACTGTTTCCTTAAGTAGTTATATGTGTATATATATATATTTATAACTGTTTCTATCATAGTTTTCCTGTTTGTATGTCTATGCAAATCATACATTTCTGCCTCTCTGTTGACCTCTATTTCTTTAATATCTAAATCTCTATATACCTATATCTACATTTATCTCTTATCTATGTCATTTGGAAATTTACATTTCCCACAATATTATAACCTAAGGAATTTTACTTTTTATTTATGTATTTATTTATTTATGTATTTATGTATGTACGTATTTATATATTTATTTATGACACTGGGAACTGGAGCCACGTGCCTTCTGCCTCTGAGCTACACCTCCGGCCTTATTTTTTTTTAATTTTCTTTCTTCTGTTTTTTTTTTTTTCTTTTTGCGGTACCGGGGATGGAACCCAGGCGCATTCTACCTCTGAGTCCATTTTTTATTCTTTATATTTGAAACAGGGTCTCACTAGCTTGCTGAGAGTCTCACCCTGTTGCCGAGGCTGGCCTCAAACCTGCGATCCTCCTGCCTCAGCCTCCCAAGCACTAGGATTACTTGTGTGCACCACCACGCCTGGATCTAAGCCATTTTAAGATGATTCAATATCTTCCTACGTATTTTATTTATGACTCATAAAGTCTCGGACGGTTTTACCTCAACTTGGGGCCCATTCCTTTTACTCTTTTGACATTTAGATTATTTATACATTTTTGCCCCTATAAGTTATTTTCAAATACTTCTTTATAAATCGCACTTTCTTAACTGGGGATGGTGGTACGCGCCTGTCATCCCAGTACCTGGGAGGCTGAGAAAGGAGAATCGCAGGTTGGATGCCAGCCTCAGCAACTTAGCAAAGAGACCCTCAGCAACTTAGTGAGACTCTGCATTTAAAAAAATAGAGAATAAGATAGGGCTGGGGGTGTAGCTCAGATTTAAAATGCCACTGGGTTTAGTCCTCGGCACTACACACACACACACACACACACACACACACAATTGTACTTCCTTTATCATGGGAGCATTAGTGGGTATATTTTTTTGTATATCTTTTTGACTTGGAAACTTTATTCCCTCTGCATTCTTTTCCAAAACTGGTATAGGCTTGAAATCTCATGGAATATTTGACTCTTGCATATTTCAGGTGTGCGGGGCAGGGGGAAAGGAAACAGCAAATAGAATAATGGATTCCACATACCCATCACTCACAGCAATGAAGAACACATAGCCACACTTTTAATATTTAAAACCACCCATTTTCTCCATCCTTCATAGGAGGCTACGGAATTCATCTAAACATCTGTCCGTGTTCCTAGCAGCACAATTCACAACCGCCAAATTATGGGACTAACTCAGGTGTCCATCAACAGATGGACAGATAGAGAAAATGTGGTCTAGACACACAATGGAATTTTACTCAGCCATAAAGAAGAACAAAATTATGTTATTTTCAGGAAAGGAGATAGTACTAGAGAAGATGATGTTAAGTGATATCAGCCGGTCTCGGCAAGTCAAGGGTCTTGTTTTTTGTTTGTTTGTTTTTTATCTATGTGGAAACTAGGGACTTCAGATAATTGAAGAGATTGACCAGGAGAAGAGTGGAAAGGGGATTGGGGGAGGGCGGTGAGGAGGAGAAAAGGAAGAAGCCATGAAAGAAATGGTTCAAATAATGCTGCGTCCATATATGAAGGTCTCACCATCAATCTCGCTAATATGAACGAGGAGCGGAGGGTAGACAGGTAGGACCTGAAGGAAAACACACGAAAACCCGTGTGCATGTTGGTATGACTTTGAGCCTCACTGTGATGTAGAATTACAGTGTACCAATAAAGTTATAAAAGAGAAAGACCTGTCCACACATTGCTCTAAAGTAGAGAAGCCACTTTTATACCCAGCTGTAATATCCATCCTTAACATACGTAAAGTTACCAATAATAATTCCTCTGTATCATCCACTGTGAAGAACTCTGAAAGGTCATCAATGAGTTTTTTTGTTGTTGTTGTGGAACTGGGGATTGAACCCAGGGGCATTCTACCTCCGAGCTACACCCCCAGCCCTATTTTTTATTCTTTATTTTGAAACAGGGTCTCACTAAGTTGCAGAGGGCCTCACTAAGTAGCTGAGGCTGGCCGTGAACCTGTGATCCTCCGGTCTCAGCCTCCCAAGTACCGGGATGACAAACATGCGTCCCCACGCCCGGCTATCAATGAGGTTTTTAATGGTTCGCTATCTCACACAAGAACTGTGCATTGCAATAGGTTAACTTATCTTTTATATATCTCTTAGTTTTTATAACCTTTTCTCCACTTATTTTTTCTTTCTTTTCTTTTCTTATTTTTTTTTTTTTGGTATTGGAGATTGAACCCAGGGGCATTTAACTCTGTGCTATACCCCATCCCTAATTTTACTTTTATTTATTTATTCACTTATTTATTCATTTATTTTGATTTTTTTAGGTACCGGGGATTGAACCCAGGGGCATTCTACCTCCGCGCTACACCCCCGGCCCTATTTGTTATTCTTTATTTTGAAACCGGGTCTCACAAAGTTGCGGAGGGCCTCACTAAGTAGCCGAGGCTGGCCGCGAACCCGGATCCTTTGGTCTCAGCCTCCCAAGTACTGGGATAACAAGCGTGCACCACCATGCCCGGCTCCTCTTTTATTTTTTAATTTGGAAACAGGGTCTCACTAGGTGGCCGAGGGCCTCACTAAGTAGCTGAGGCTGGCCTTGAACCTGCGATCCTCCTGTCTCAGCCTCCCAAGTACTGGGATGACAAGCGTGCGCCACCACGCCTGGCTGACTTTTTATTTTGAAACGGGGTCTCTTTGGTGAGGCTGGCCTCCGACCTGCAATCCAAGTGGATTGACAGGCATGTGCCACCGTGCCTGGCTTGACTTAATTTTATGAAGATACAGGTGATAGAACATATGGTATAGTTTAATGCCTGTAATTTTTATAATTTAAATCCTGTTTACATAAAAGGTGTAAGTTCTCATTGATGAACTGCTTACTTAAAATACGACGTGTGTCATTTACATTTTAATGCTTCTAAGTTGATTGTGGATTTTTTTTCAATCTATATGATATAATGTTGACATTTTGCAGTAGTAGAAGCGGTTGTCGTGGTGCACGCCTGTAATCCCAGGACTTGGGAGGCTGAGACAAGGGGATCACAGGTTCGAGGCTAACCTCATCCACTTAGTGAGACCCTCAGCAACTGAGCGAGACCCTGTTTCAAAATAAAGAATAAAAATAGGGCTCGGGGTGTAGCTCAGAGGTAGAATGCCCCTGGGTTCCATCCCCAGGACAAAAGAGAAAGTGACTTGATGTATTCATGTATGTTGCAAAAATACACCATTTTATAGAAAACAAGATGGATTAACCTTGCCCCAATGACACTGGGACAGGATCCTCTTTTGTTGTGTGTGGCCGCCCTGCACATGGTAGGACGCCGAACAACATTTCTGAGCTCTGTCTTCTAAATGCCACTAGGAGCCCTGTCCCCAATTTTACTTATTTATTTTTCAAAACTTTTTTTATATTTTAGTACTGGGGATTGAGCCCAGGAGCACTCTACCTTCAGTCCACATCTCCAGCCCTTTTGTTATTTTTTTTTATTTTGAAACAGAGTCTCACTAGGTTGCTGAGGGTCTCACAAAGGTGCCGAGGGTGGCCTCAGACCTGAGATCCTCCTGTCTCAGCCTCCCAAGTACTTGGATGACAGGCGTGCGCCACCATGCCGGGCTCGTCCCCAGTTTTAATAATGAAAAATGTCTGAAGACATTGTCAGACGCCCCCTGGGATGTCAAAGGCATCTTAGCTAAGAAACTCTGTTATAAACTCGGGTGTAGTATGTCAGGTTAAAAATAAAGAATTTCAATGATTTGGGGGATTATTTATTTTTAGCCTTCACATGTACACTGGCCTGACAAATTGGGCAGACTACACACTGAGAGATATGGTATCCACATTACTTTTGAAGCTTTATTTTATAATAAAAACTGATTTAGTGAATTTCATCGCTTTTTATGTGAATTAGATTGATTTTGTGTGTGTGTGTGTGTGTGTGTGTGTGTGTGTGTGTGTGTGGCACTGGGAATTGAACCCAGAGGCAGTCCCTCCGAGCTGCACCCCCAGCCCCTTTCACTTTTTGTTTTGAAGCAGGGTCTCAGTAGGTTGCTGAGAGTCTCACTACTTGCTAAGGCTGTTCTCAAACTGGCGATCCTCCTGTCTCAGCCTCCCAAGAACTGAGATTACAGGTGTGCACCACCATACCTCACTCTATTTTTTAATTTCTTTTTTTTTTTTTTTGCAGTACCGGGGATTGAACCCAGGGACATTCTAACTCCGGGATACCCCCCTGGCCCTATTTTTTATTCTTTATTTTGAAACAGGGTCTCACTAAGTGGCTGAGGGTCTCTTTGCTAAGTAGCTGAAGCTGGCCGCGAACCTACGATCCTCCTATCTCAGCCTCCCAAGTACTGGGATGACAAGCGTGCGCCACCACACCCGACATTATTTCAAAACAGGGTCTTGTTAAGTTGCTGAGGGTCTCAGTAAGTGGCTGAGGCTGGCCTCGAACCTGTGATCCTCCTGTCTCAGCCTCCCAAGCACTGGGATTCCAGGCGTGCACAACTCTGCCCAGCTGGGGTTGAAATTTGAAAGGCATTGTCATGCATAGTATCCAAAAGGACTATTGATTAGTGTACGTGAGAGCTTCGGGGAAAATCAGAAAGGAGGAAAGAAGAAAGACAAAATCCAGTTGCACAAATTGCTGAGAGCTGTCAGTTATTTAGAAAGTTATTAACATCAACGGAAGCGGCAGATTTCTGGGCCCCACCGAAAATTAAATTTGAGGAGTCCTTGGAAAGGGTGTCGTGTTTTCCGAACGGTTACACTGATTGATTCAAATTGGATTCTCCCACCAAATATGAAGTTTTAATATACTTTGATTGAATACAAGATGAGCTTATATAGAAAATAAGTTTTTAAGGCACGCCAGATGGACCCAGGAGACGCGGAATTAATAACAACCACCCCGAGGAATGTACTGGAAGGTTTGGGATAAGTGACTTTGTAATAGATTCTTTCGTATTATTGTTTTAAAATCGTATAATACATGGGTAACTTGTGCATTTTTTTGGGATGTGAGGATGTATGTAAAACACGTTATTTTAATTCCAGTGGTGGTAAGCTAGCAATAAGACGTATTCCGTTGCGATTGCTAACTTCAAGTCCATATGCAGTTTATTAAAATTTTGTTTTATTTTAATTTTTTTTGTGCCACTGGGGATGGAACCTGGGGACATGCTACCTCCGAGCTCCATCCCCAGCCCTATTTTTTATTTTTTTATTTTGAAACAGGGTCTCACTGAGTGGCTGAGGGTCTCTTTGCTAAGTAGCTGAGGCTGGCCTCCAACCTGCAATCCTCCGGTCTCAGCCTCCCAAGGACTGGGATGACAAGCGTGCGCCACCACGCCCGGCTCCAGACGTAGTTTTAAAAAAAACCAGAAAGGATGCCCACAAGCTAGTGAATTAGAGTTTAATTCCATAAACTTGGACTGGGATTGTATAGCCGGATCTTTTTCTCTAGTGTTTGTGTTTGAAATAAATAGTACGCATTATTTTGACTAAAATGTCCATAAATGTAAATGCTTTTCTTCCTCTGGAGTACCTTGTTAAAACTGTGTCCCTCGTTCTGACGTGCTGATGCCCCTGTTAAAGAATTCGAGCTAACTGACAGAATAGGTTTAAAAGAAGTTTTTGCGCTACAAAGAAATAGGTAAAAAAAAAAAAAAGGGCAAGACCCTGCAAACTCTCAGAGAAAAGGAAAAACCAATTTGTCAGATAATTATTGCACATGGTGTTTGACGTATGTATGCAAATTGCTCCCAAATATAAATTGGTTACAGGTGTCCTTAAGCTACTGGAGGGTGCACTTTTGAAGGTCAATTATGTGCATCGCTTGTATGATATTAATGATAGATAGATAGATAGATATCAATGATAGATAGTAGATAAATAGATACAGAAGATAGATGATAGATATCATCCATCAATGTGACACAAATGTGTAGAAAGCTCAAGATCAGATTTGTTTGGTCACAAGGATGGAACCCGGGGACATTCTACCGCTGAGCTACACCCCCAGCCCTTTTGATTTATTTGTTTTGCAACAGGGTCTCACTAAGTGGCTGAGGGTCTCCTTGCTAAGTTGCAGAGGCTGGCCTCCAATTTGGGATCCTCCTGCCTCAAGTACAGGGATGACAGGCGTGCACCACCATGTCTGGCCAGAATCTAAAATTTGTGTGTGTTTGTGTGTGAAAGAGAGAGAGGCAGAGATAGATAGATAGATAGATAGATAGATAGATATCAAAAATCGATAGGTAGATAGATGATAGATATTAATGATAGATGATAGATATCAATGAAGATAGATATCAATGACAGATAAATAGATATAGATGATAGATAGTAGATAAATAGATATAAAAGATAGATAGCTAGATGATAGATATCAACGATAGATATGAGAGAGAGAGATAATAGATGGTAGATATCAAAGTTAGATAATAGATATAAACGATAGAGAGATGATATGA
>PVJS01042972.1:0-17267 GCA_004027185.1 Glis glis
CCCTTCCCTCCTTCTCATGCTCAGCATAGTAGTTGACTTTGATAAATTTGTATATGTACATCCTGTGCATTAGGGTGTTTCCCTCTTCCCCCTTCCATCTCCCTCAGTTAGGTCACCTTCTTTACTCATCTAAGGTTTTCTCCTTCTTTGTCTGGAGTCCCTCCTATGCCCTATTCTCCCTAGCTTCCGTATATTAGAGAGAGCATCCAAATTTCACTTTTTGTGACTGACTAGTCTCACAAAGCATAACGTTATTTAATTCCATCCATTTCCCTGTAAATGACGTAATTTTGTTCTTTATGGCTGGGTAAAATTCCATTGTGTACATATCCCATAGTTTTGTAATCCATTCATCCGTTGATGGACATCTTGGCTGGTTCCATAGTTTGGCAATTGTGAATTGTGCAGCTATAAACATAGACACACATGCATTCGTCTGGTAATTTAGTTTCTATTCATTTGGGTAGATACCTAGAAGTGGTATTGGTGGGTCATATGGTAGGTTCATTCCAGTCTTCTGAGGATCCTCCACACTGTTTTCCAAAGTGGTTTTGCTAATTTACAATCCCACCAACAGTGTATTAGAGTTTATACTTCTCCACATCCTCACCAGCATTTGTTATTGTTTGTGTTTTTAATGATTGCCATTCTAATTGGGGTTAGGTGAAATCTCAGGGTAGTTTTGATTTGCATCTCTCAGATTGCTAATGATGTTGAACATTTTTCCATACATTTATTGGCCATTTGTATTTCTTCTTTTGTGAAGTGCCTATTTAGTTCACTTGCCCATTTTTTGATTAGGTTGTTTATTTTTTTAGTGGTGAGTTTCTTGAGTTCTCTGTATATTCTAGATATTAGTCCTCTATCAGAGGAGTAGATGGAAAAAAATCTTCTCCCATTCTATCAGCTCTCTGTTGAGGTTCTTAATAGTTTCCTTTGCTGCACAAAAGCTCTTCAGTTTAATGCAATCCCATGTATTTATCTTCTTTTTAACTTCTTGTGCCTTTGGGGTCTTGTTGAGGAAGTTTTTGCCTGTGCCTATGTGTTGAAGAGTTGGACCTATGCCCTTTTTAAGTAGCTGCAAGGTCTCTGGTCTAATTTCCAGGTCTTTGATCCATCTTGAATTGACTCTTGCGCAGGGTGAGAAAGTGGGATTTATTTCCATTTTTCTGCATGTAGTTAACCAGTTTTGCCATCACCATTTGTTGAAGAAGTTTTTTCCAGTGTATCTTTTTTGCTCCTTTGTCAAAAATCAACTGGCTGTAAGTGTGTGGATTTGTTTCTGAGTCTTCTATTCTTCTCCATTTGTCTATGTGTCTGCTTTTTGCCAATACCATGTTATTTTTATTACTATGGCTCTGTAGTATAGTTTGAAGTCAGGTATTATGATGCCTCCTACATGGTTCTTGTCGCTTAGAACTACTTTGGCTATTCTGTTTTTGTTGTTGTTGTTGTTGTTGTTGTTTTTGTTGTTCCAAATGAATTTAAGGACTGATTTTTCTATGTCTGTGAACAATGACCTTGGTAATTGAATGGGTATTGCATTGAGTCTGTAGATCACTTTTGGAAGAATGGCCATTTTGATGATATTTATTCTGCCTATCCAAGAGCATGGGAGATCTTTCCATCTTCTATGATCTTCTTCAATTTCTTTTTTCAATGTTTTATAATTTTTCTTGTAGAGGTCTTTTACAACCTTGGTTAGGTTTATTCCTAAGTATTTTATTGTTTGGGGGGATATTGTGAGTGGAAATATTTTCTGGATTTCTTTTTCAGTGGATTTATGATTGGCATATAGAAAAGCTTCTGATTTTTTAAGATTGATTTGTATCCAGACACTTTGCTGAATTTGTTGATCAGTTCTATAAGCCTTTTGGTTGAATTTTTTGGATCTTCTAAGTATAATATCATATCAATTTACCACTCTTCTAAAAGTTCTGTTTCAATGTTTTTTCTCTTTTTAACACTTTCTTCTTGTAACAGGGATAAATGTGTCAAAAAAACAAATTTTTGATCTCCTTTGAAATTTGGAGGAAGGTTGAAGATGATTAAAGCATAGACCCCTTCCACACACACTCAGGTCCCTGTATGGGTGCTGCAGTTATTCTATCCAAAGGACGGGTTTATCATCTACCAATATGACATATAGCATCCAGCACATTCTTAACACATATAGAATGTTCCCTGGAAAAGCTCATCTATTGGCCACAAAAATGTTCAGAAGTGAAATAATTAAATCATGAGGGTTCTAACCTCATCAGTGGGTGAATCTATTGATGGATTAATAATTTGAATGAATTTATTGGGTGGTAATGTAAGCAGGCAGGAGGAGGTAGGTCACTGGAAGTGTGACCTTGGGAACTCTATATGTCACTATCTTCCTCCCCTTGTTCTCTCTGCTTCCAATCTCTATGATGCTGCCTCCTTCTGCACACCCTGCTACTATAGCTGCCACATTTGTGCTTTGGAGCCGGCCCTATGAACCAAAGCTTCTGAAACCATGAGCCCCAATAAATCTTTCTTCTTCTAAGTTTTGTGCATCATGTATTTCGATCACAGTGGTGAGAATACTGACAGAATCAGAATTGTAGCCCTAAATTTCACTTCTTTTTACAATAGAGAGCAAAAGATGTTCTTTATAAAGTTAGCTCAACTTTTCCATTTGTACTAATGAGGAATAATTCTAAGACATTAATTCTAAGTCCATACTACTCAACATATTAAAAAGAGAGTGCTTCATCTGCAAGGTGAACCTGGACATGAGTCTTAAGAGCTAGCCTGGCAGCTGTGATTTCCAGTCCTGTCCCATCTCTCTAGAACTTGCCTTCTGTCTGTAACAGGGTTGTATTGATAGGTAAATCATGGAAAGTAGTATCTTCTCTGGACTTTTATGCCCCACTCTGAAATATGGGTGCGATTCCATATGGATTCTTTCTCTGGTGGTGGTGATGATGACTCAGGGAGGAAGGGAGACAGTAATATTACACAGAAGGCCTGTGTCCTCGTTTTTTTTCCTATGGAACATCTAGCTATTGCATGATTGGCGAAATTTGGCTTGTCTTTTAGACAATGTTTTTTAAATTAGGTGTGATTATTTCTGATGAGGTCTAGATTGTCCACATAATCATCTCTTCATTGCAGCCACAGCTGAGTTTAAGTGCATCCCTCTTACTGGAATTCATTATGTGCAGCTTCCCCCCCCCCAGGCCTTCAGGATATTCTTTGAGTTATGATTTCAGAGTAAGGTATGATGACATTCTGTCTTATATTTCATAGAATTTAAGGAAGTTTAGGAATTATTGGTGAATCAATGACTAAATATACTCACAAAGATCTTGCCGCAGACCATTGGAACACCCGTTAAACTAGCTTTATGCCTCCAAAGCCCCACAAAATCCACCCATCCAAAGCTGCCAGAATATTTTGAATACCTGCTTCCCCTAAAAAGGCCTCATCAGTCTTCTGCTTAAAATCTTTCAAGGGCCCCAAACTGCTTATGGGTCAGTCCAAATTCCTCTGAGTGTCAGAGAAGTCCCCATAACCCACACACTGAGCAACTTTAAACCTTAACTGGTTTCTCCTTCTCTCCCCTTCCCAAGTACTTAACTCTCCTATTAAGAAAAAATGCCACATTTTGAGTATACTATGTAATCTCTGTATTCCAAACTTTAATTCTCTATCAAGTTTGATAAGGCTGAATAAATAAAACCTTACTTTTTATCTTAAGATAAAAGCCAGATTAGATACAGATGTCAAATTCTGATAGAGATTTTAGTAATGTTATGTTCATACATGAATGTATCACTACCAATCTCACTAACCTGCGCGGGGGTCCAGAGGGAAACATACCAAGTGCTGTGTGTACATAAAAATGGGTCGATTTGAATCTGACTAGGATGTATAATTACATCACACCAATAAAATTATGAGAAAAGTCAGAATTATTACTTATAAAGAGGTAGGTTGAAAGAACTGTCATAGGTGGCCAAATGGACTTATTAATATCTACTTCACACAGGTGATTCACCCCGCAAGTTGTCAGCTTCTCCTACAAGGGCACAGCTCCTTGCTGAGCTAATCTCACGATGGAAAAATGATGCTAGGCCCCAGCAGGCCAGGTAGCTCCCCAGAGGAAGGGGTGAGCTGAGTGTTCTCAGTTTCTGTTTTCAAACCAGCCCATCATAAAATTAACTTCTCCCGGGGACAGGGAGAGAGAGGTCCAGAGTATCACACTGCAGAAGTCCCAGTGCTTGTAGCTATAGGCATAAGAAATGATCTACCACCACCTAGAACCCCTTTCCTCACAGGTCTTCCTTCTGAATTCCTGCTGCCCCTGCATGTCCAGCCTCAGTGTCTTTTCTTCTTGTCTGTAGATTCCCTTGCCTACTTATTTCCTGCCTCCTTAGACACCCAGTTTAGCCACTCTGTTTTCCATCACACTCTGTTTATTCCATCATAGTACATGATGTCAGCTTAGTGAAATGATGATCTAATCTGTCAAATCCTCAAGACATGGAAATATTATATTTTGCCAATAACTAAAGGTATTTAATTAGTACAGGGGATATTTCCCAAAATACTTAAGCAAAAGGAGAATAAAGATAACTTACTTTGATGACTGCCTACTTGGTGCCAGGAGCTGGGCTGAAATATGTCCATATTAACATAATAACTTTCATAACCTGTGAGACTGGAAATATTAGTCCTGTTTAGAGGTAGAAATAGATTCTGTAAAAGAATTTTGCATAATTAACTAAGTATTTGTACAGCCAGTATTCAATAACAAATTGATCTGTTGTTTTTACAAGAATCCTAATACTTCCCTGATCACTGGGTCATTTGTAAGGTAGAATTATGTTTGTTTTTCAGAATATAAAGAAAATAGAGACAAAGGCCATGAGTGAAAAACTAATGTTCAAATATTTTAGATGCCAGGTGTGGTGATGCATCCCTGTAATCCCAGCACTTGCGAGGCTAAGAAAGGAGGCTTGCAGATTCAAGGACAGCCTCGGCAAACTAGCAAGACTCTGATTCCAAAGCAAACAAACAAAAATAATGTGAAAAAGGGCTGGGAATGTAGCTCACCCCCATACCCTGCAAACCCACATAAATAAAGAAAAATATAAAAAAAATTTAGCCTTATGTAGTAAGTTTATAAATAGATAAGGGCAAGTATAAGTTTAGAGATTAGGATTTGAGTGCTGACTTTTTAGTATTTTCAATGAGGGAACATAGCCGGGCATGGTGGTGCACACTTGTAATCCCAGTACTTGGGAGGCTGAAACCGGAGGATCTGGGTTTACAGCCAGCCTTAGCTACTTAGTGAGGCCCTCTGCTACTTAGTGAGACCCTGTTTCAAAGTAAAGAAAAAAAATAGGGCTGGGGTTATAGCTTGGAGGTAGAATGTCCCTGAGTTCAATCCCTAGTATGGCAACATTTCTTTTTGTTTCCATTAACTTACTAATTCTGGATTATTTTGACCATAACTTTTCACATTGTGTGTTACTGAATTTATTTCTTTAATGTGATACATATCAGCTCCCCCAGCTATCCTTCAGTGATTTTAATCAATAATCAGTAATATTTGATAAAAATTTACCTTATCTCTAGAATACTCTGAGTAAATTAAAAGATTATTGGATTATTTACTGTGCTGGTTGCTAACTGGTCATGAGACAATAATAGATAGCATGTATTAAATGCTAATCATATGCCAAATGCCCGGCTACATGCTACGTGTACATTTTTTTTCTAGAGATCATCACAAAATAATGTATGAGTTAGTCACCATTCTTCCCCATTTTTAGATGAAGCAAACAAAATTTCAGAGGGAGTTCAAGTAATTGGCACTACACGTGGCAGCACTGAGTGGCAGCTTTAGATTTTAGTCCTTGGCTGACTCACTTTAAATCTTGCTTTTTAAACCACTCTGCTACCACAAGCACAATTCCCACTTTCTGAAAGCTGAACACTGTCTTTGGAGACAAAAAATGATCTTAATTCTGTCTACAAATAACAAGCTTTAAGAGATATTATAAGAGATATTACTTTAAGAGCTACTACTCAGTTTCTCTACATATTATTTCCTTACCTATTAAATGGGCTCAATGTTTATTTCATGGAATCACTTTATTAAAAGACCTAGTACCTAGGAGCTACATGCACTACATGGTACTTAGTGGATGATCAATTGATAAATGCTAAATTTCTTTTTCCTTCATACAGAAGAATAATAACCCCTTATGTTTCCAGGTTTTTTCATATTATTTTTTATTTGAGCCTTAGAAGATCCCTGTGATAACAGCGATTATTATAGATGTTTTACAGTGGAGAAAATAAAGTCTCAAAAAATCAAGAGGTTTCATTTTGGTCAAACACACCTTACCAGCAGCAAAGCAGGGATGTTGCATTACAAAACGTGTGCCAATTGACAAAATATGTAAAGTAAATGCAGGAAGTAGGGGTTGTCAATGAAACCTAAAAGGTTCCTAGATAAAAAATATGTTACAAAAAATAGCTGCTTGATCTTCTATCCTTTCTCTCCCTAAGAGACAAAAATGCAGAAAGAACACTGTCGAGATGTAAGATTCTGCTCCATTAGGAAGATTGTTCCCTTTGCTCAGCGTAGGCCATGATCTGAGTTGGCATCTAATCGTATTTGCTTATTTCAGAATTGCAGATACTCAGCCTTTCCTGAAACCTGTTTTGTAATAGGTTAAAGGCCATACTTGGTGCAATCATAACAAGTTCACTTAGTTGTGTGGAGTGATCTTGTTGGTCCTTGTTAATGAAATACAGGAGTCCTCTTATAAAATGTTTTACTGTGTTATGGATCTGATTAACATGCCCTGAGGCCAGGCCTTCAGCAAATCATACTTTGAAACAGCCTTTCTTTTTTCGATCACCTCACATGCCCCTAAAATATGTCATACACATGGTCTGGAAGTAGAGATGGCCAGGGCATCCTGCTCATCAACCTGCAGTTTGTATTTAGTCTCTGGGAACCTTTCCTCCCACCGCCCCCACCCGGTCCTTCACCCTCAGAGTGCATCCACCAGATTGGGTAAGGCACTGCCCATGTTTATCAAAGAATCTGTCTTTGTCAAAATTCTCACAGCTATAGTCCAAGAACTGACCATACCACTTAGAAGAAGGAAGATTTATTTGCTCACGGTTTGGAGATTTTGGGTTCAGTCCATGTGAGTCTGGGGATTGTGGATGTCAGGGCATGGTGGTGGGAAGCAGAGAGAGGGAGAGCACAAGGCTTTGCTTCTCATATCATAGAGGCCAGAAGCCAGAGGGCAGGCGAGGGGAGGAGAAACCATATATAATCCCCAAGGTTGCAGCCTCAGGCACCCACCTTCTCCAGCCACATCCTACTGTCCTGGGCCACCACCCAGATAAATCCATTGCGATGGATTTATCCACTGCTGAGATTACAACCAAGCCCACTTCCAACATTGCCACCCTGTTTCCATGAGGGCTAGGGGGCACCCCAAATCCAAACCATTACAGAATCCTTTCTTGCTTTCTCCTCTGTGCTCTAGGAGATGGAAAGGTGTTTTGGAGAGGGCGCTTGTGAGTCAGGATCTTAGGGTAAAGGCCCAGTTATTGACATGAAGAGCTTGCTTCTAGTTCTATCGCTGGACCTAGAAGGATTGCCCTTCTACTGAGAGAGTAAGACACATCACATCCCCCATAAGATGGTATGCAGAGACAATTTTTCTCTCTATGTAGTATGAAAGGCTTAGATGGCAATTATTTTCTGAACCCCCACTGACAGTGCTATAACTTTTTTTGTTTTCTGTATTAAAGAACCATAGGTCAGTAAAGGCCAAGGTTTGGTTCGTTCTTGTAATTTTCCTAATTCCCTCACAATAGCTTGGGCCAATATTCTTTAATTCCAAGTCTGTGGCTTTGCCCTAGAAGTATTGCTACCTAATGACTGTGCTTTTGTCTCCTGTTTTTGAAAGGGAAATTCTTTTGTTACATTTGAAAGAATTTAAAAATGAGAAACCCAAGGATTAACTTCTTAATTATATATAATGATTAAAAATTCTTCATCACAGCAGTTTCCTTTCATTATAAAAGGCAAGCAGACAGTTTCTGTTCAATTAGTGTTCAGTGAAATGTTTTTTAAGTGAAATTACTGCTGAGTAAAAGGAGACCAGAAAGCCTATGGCATGATTAAGGGCCTTGCTTTTTAACTTTTTCATAGAGAGATATTGCTGATTAGAAGGGAATCGGTGCAAAGTCCACAAAACATTATATTTTGGGACCTGGGCAATGTTTATGTCTCAATCTATTATAAAACTGACTATCTCAAGAACTTCACCCCACTATAAATGGTTGTGATCCCTGTGTCCACTGACTTTTAATCGTGCTAGTACAGTTGAGTGGAAGTGAGTGTGCAAGACTTGTTTTGGTGTGATCTAATATTTGTGATTCTGGTGCTGCCCTTTCAGAGTTTACATGTCACTGTCTTAACTTCATAGTATTATTTGAAATGTTTAGTTTTGTTTAGCTTAGTTTGGGGATTTTCTATTGATATATAAATATCCTATACACCATTTCATTTTGTGGTGAATAGTCCAGAACTCATGAGCACTGCCTATGAAGGCTTTTGATGATTCTGAAAATTAATTACATTTCTTCTTCTGTATCAGAACCACTTTCCTTCTTGTAGATGAGTCCTAGCTGACTGCCTGCAGCCACAGTACTTACCTCTTCAGCCTGGTAACAAATAAATGCCAAAATATCTTTTTCTAGCTTATTTATTTATTTTCCAGTATCAAAGATTGAACCCAGGGGCCCTCTATCATTGAGTTATATCCTCAGACCTTTTAAATTTCTTATTTTATGATAGAGTCTCACTAAGTTGCCCAGGATGGCCTCAAACTTGGGATCCTCCTGCCGCAGCATCCCAAGTAGCTGGGATTATAGGCATGTGCCACAACACCGGTGATATTCTTTCCTTCTAGCATTTTATTGACTAAAATGTCAAAAATAAATATATCACCCTTAACTTGGAGGTCTTCTATATTTTCTCCTTACTGATAGCATTAATAATGTTAATGTAGCCAAGCATGGTGGTACATGCCTGTAATTCCAGTACTTGGGAGGCTGAGACAGAAGGATCACAGGTTTGAGGACAGCCTCAGCAAAACAAAAAAAAAATAGAAAAAGGGCTGGGGGTGAAGATCTGATGTAGACTGCTCTGGATTCAATCCCTAGTACAACACATACATACAAAAATAATAATAATTAATGTAAGTGATACTGATGATATCTAATATTTATTATTATTTAGCACTTTTATGTTCTAAGAAATGCTAAGTGTAAATATTCATCCAATTCTCACAACAATCCTGGATGATTGATAATATTAATGTTATTCACAATTTATAAGGGAGGAAACTGGGGTGTTGTTAACTAATTTTCCCAATTAATGAAGTAAGAAATAAATTAAACAAGGACTTAGGACCATTCATCTTCCCCCAGGAATTTTTTTATTAATTATCATTGGTTTATAATAACCTATAAACATTACTAGAATTAAGGGCTGAATGTCTCCCCTCTCCAATGCTATTTTTAAGACCAACCTCTACTCCTTTGCTTTTTTTTTTATCTAGTATATGTCCCTAGCCTGCCCTAATAATCCAGCTCACCTCCTATTGAGTCTCACCTGGTCCCAGTCATCATATCAAATAGGAGGAGGAAGAGGGAGGGACTGGGAAGCTGATGAAATTATGTGTGTTCATGTACAAATATGCAACAACCAATCTCACTATTGTGTATAACCATAAAACACAAACGAAAAAGCAAACAGAAGAAATTGGAAACCTCAAAGTCATTAAATCCCTCCTTCTACTTCTATATGAAATATACCAATAAGTATTTCTGTGTTGTATGTTTATGTGTGTATATGATGGAGACAGATGGGGGTTGGGTATATGGGTGGAGAAAGGGAAAAAAGTGGAGAAAATGAGTAGAGAGAGAGAGAGAAAGAGAGAGACTAAAACTCCAGTGGAAATATATTGCTTAGAGGAAGGAATAGGGAGTTCAAGTTCCCAAGGAGCTTTACTCTAGAGCCATTCTGGTATCTTAAACAGTTGGGAAAACGACTAAATCTATGAAAATTCTGTGGTGTTAACAAAGCAGTAGTTATTTGAAGAAGACCTGTGCTTTAGCTGTGACCCTGACACAATCTAAATGCATCATCAGAGGCACATTCTAACTAGTCCAGGTCTCCGTTTCCTGTCAGTAAAATGGATACAGCCATCCCTGTCTCATAGGATGATATAGATTCGGTTCTAAAAGTGCTTATGAACTAGTGATATAATAAAAATATGACATATGGACCAAGCTCAGTGACACAAAAAAAAGAAATATAAATATGTAAAGAAAATAATAGCTAATTATTATTTATTTGGTACTTATTTTACTCTTGGACACATGAACCAACTTATTTAATCTTCACAACAACCATATGACACAAATACTATTATCAAACCCACTTTACAGATGAGGAAACTTTTATAGTACAGAGTAACCTGATCATGATCATATAGATAAAAGCAATGAAGCTAAAATTCTAAACTAGAAGTCTAATTCCAGGCCTTGCATTCTTTTTTTTTCTTTATTCATCTTTTTTTGTGTGTAACTTCATGTTGAACCCAGGGGCAGTTTACCTCTGAGCTATACCCTCAGCCCTATTTTATTTTTTGTTTTCAAACAGGGTCTCACCAAGTTGCTGAGGCTGGCCTCAAACCTTGGATCCTCCTGCCTCTGCTTCCCAAGTACTGGGATTATAGACTCAGACCTTGTATTCTTAACTATCCTTTGTGCTTCTGTAAAAAGGTGGGAAAGCATTGGCCTCAACCCAGTCCTTGGTTGCAGTAAGGGCATTGCAACATCAAAAAGGCATCGGCACAGCCCTCTTGATGGCTCAGAGGCAACTGTGTGCCAGGTGTACCTCTCTCTGGTGTGCCTCACTCTCAGACACCTTCTTGTTATGTCTGAGACACCTTCTTGTTGCCCGTTAAGACATTTGGGACATTCAAAAATAATTTATTTTGGGGAAAACATGAGTAACTTTACAGTATAGATCTTATTATTTAAAACCTTAGAAAATAGAAGTGCATTAGGTGTGCCAAAAGAGCCATTTGAAAGAATTTCAAATTCCAGTTGAGATTTTTTTTCTGCTTGGTCATATTTAGGCATGTGGAAGTAAAAGATAATTTTAATCAGGCATCCTTAAAATTCTTCCATGCTCTAGTTAACAGTTCTGCAATGCCTTCATTAAGATCAGGGTCTCAACCTGTCATGTGATTACCATTCCTCAGGCTGTTTGCCAGAGTGGACCACAAGGCTAAGAGTACTACGAAAGCAAATTCACTCAGGAGAGTTATTGATTTTCCCCTCTTGCATTTCTATTGCACTAGAGACCCTAGCTGCTTCTCCCTTATATTTAATATGCTGTGAGTTTTTAAAAGCATCAGAGTGAAGTATCGTTAGAAGCCACTGTGAGGCCCCGAGGATTTCAGCCCTTGAGATAGAGCTAGGTGCATATCACTGTGCATAGACTTCAAGGACAAAATGTAATAGAGAGCTTGGAAAAGAGAGAGGTCAATCAATCTGAGGAGGTTAGAAAAAAAGTAATGGTGATGAAATGATACATGCTATAAGAAGAACTGAGAGTGGTGAAGCCTATGTTCAAGTCCTAGATCTATCATTTATTGATGGTACGATGCAAGGCCTTTCAGTTAACCACTCAGTGTATCGGCTCTGCTTCCTCAGTTCAGAAATGGGAGAGCTCATTCCGGCTTGTACATATTCCATAGTGTTTGTGTGAGAATCAAATTTATTCAGTATCTAGCTTGTGCTGGATATTTTATACACACACACACACACACACACACACACACAACAAATGATAAACAGAACTGGTTTCTATGCATAATGGGATAGAACAGGGGAGAGTTCAACAATAATCTAAACCTCCTACAAAAGTCATACAAAGTGAGGTTCAAAAACTAGTTTACAAGCTGAGCATGGTGGCACATGCCTATAATCCTACTACTTGGGAGGCTGAGGCAGGAGGATCCAAGGTTCATGACCAGCCTCGGCAACTTGGCGAGGCTCTCTGCAACTTAGTGAGAACCTGTTTCAAAATAAAACAAAATAAAATAGGGCTGGAGGTATATGGTTCAGAGCTAGAATGCAAATGGGTTCAATCCCCAGTACCACAAGCAACAACATCAACAAAACTATAGTTTCCTTGAAAATCTATAGCAGGGTACCCTGAGCAAGATGTAAGGCATGGTTCTCAACCAGTTATAGTTTTCTCCCCTCAGGGAACTTTTGGTAATGTCTGGAGAACTATTTAGTTATCACATCTAGGGGATAGAAATACTGCTGGCTTCTAATACATAGTGGACAGGGATCCTGGGAAACCTCCTACAATGCAGGGTGGAGTTAAAATTTAAGTGATAAGTGGGAGAGAGTTCTAGAAAAGTGGTGGGAGAAGATTTGAGGTAGAAGAACTAACATTTGCATAGGAACCCACATAAGAATGAAGTTCATCAAATCCTAAGAACTGGTAGGGGGCCTGTGGGGCTGGGGCCCAGAGCAGGAAAAGACACACGATGACACTGGTCACAGGCAGGGCCAGTCCAAGCCCAGAAGGCCATGATGAAGTGGATGTGGGGGTAGGTTCTGAAGATACCTGCATCTGACTTGAGAAACTGAGTGGGAGGAGCTGGGATTTGCTGGAAGCCAGTCTGAGTGGGAGGAAGGAAGACAAGAGCTCAGATTTGAAGCTATGAAATCTAAGAGGTCTGTGAGATACATGAGTGGAGATGACCAGTAGGCAGTCAGCTATACAACTCAAGAGAGTACAGTAGGCCAATAATATAAATGTGGAAGCCTTGATTGACATAGTAATATCTAAATGTGTGAAGAGGGAGAAGGTGAAAAGTAACAGGGAAGAGACCTCCTAATTGTCAAAATGATTCGTCAATCAAAACATGCTGGGCAAATTAAAAAAAAAAAACTCCTGTAATTATCGACATCAAATGCAATATTTTTCATGCCCATCTACGCCATTTTAGAAACCTTTGCTGTTCATTATATGCCAGGCAACACACTAAACAGATAAACAAGATTGAGACCTACCTTCAAAAAAGAAGAAAGTATATTGTCACATGTACACATTGTTTATGATAGTAATTCCACTGATTCACTTCTTTCTTGCCCTTCCCCTTCCCTTGTACCACTTCCCTTGCCCCACTGAGGGTTCTCCATTATCAACCAGAGTTCCTTGTGTGTCCCCACTACTCCCTAGGTTGCTCATTCTCGGTACTTCATATGGGTGGGGGGAGGTGGGGGGACACTAAGAACTGTGTGCAGTATATTAACATCAAATAGATATTCATTGTGATGTGAGACTCCAGTGCACCAATAAAAGCATGTTAAAAATAAATAAATAAAATACTACATTAAAAAAAGAAGAAAGTATGTAGGAGGAGATACATATTAAATTCTTTATACTGCTATGTAAGTGAGTTATGTAGCTTTTCTTTGGTCAAAGAGTCCAGAGGAGAAGGGCTGAGGGCTCTAGAAGGGGTAAGAAGAGATGAAGACAGAATCCATCTGCCTCTGTTCCATCCTTCTTTGCACTGGTGTTGGACTCTGACCTCATGTTGAACATCCCATGCTCTAGAGTTCAACAGAACTGTGTTCAAACAGGACCTGGTATCCTGCCTACCTCAGTCAGCTTGCCTAACTTCACTTACTTTCCCTCTATTACAGTACTGGGCTTATGATTGCAAGGGCTCTGCGGAGTCTGTATAGAAGAGCACTATAACCCAATGACTTGTATCTCTTAAGCATGTCTGAGTTTGAGGCATGACTCACTGAATATGTGACATACTTGTAGATCATATGAATGGTGCTTTACTACAGGTCACAGCAAACGCTTTGTAAAACTGCTACTACATACAGTAGTTCATTTGACATTTTGGACTGGTATAGTCATGTGAGTCTTGCCCCATCAAAGAAGTGCCTCTATTTTAAATAGAAAATGGGTCAGAGACCAGTTTTATTTTTTATAAAAGCCATTGCCAAATGCATGATAGATGGCCCTAAGCACAGGAGATCCTGGTAAATATGCTAATGTATGTTTTTTAAATTTTAATTAGCTTTAATCTATTTAAGGTCCTGCTAATAGCGGTAATATTGAGCAAACCCTAAAAGAGTCTATGGTATTTCAGGCACTCTGCTGGAGCTGGCCTCTGCTCTCTGAGCTGATAGGTTAGTGGGAGAGACAGGAAATTAAAATAGAGACGATAAAGGAAACAAGTAGGGTCCAGGAAGAAAGCATAGTAGTAGGTTACATACTTCAGATTGGGGTATAGTGGTGGTCAGGAAAGGTGATCTACAGCTCCCTAAATAATCACTGATCATTAATCAAATGTGTATTGACTAAAGACCAAAATACATAAATTTAATTTTAGGTCTATTACTTATTACTTGTTAAATTAAGTAAAATTCATAAATACTAATAGTGTTTACTATGTGCCAAGCTCTGCTCCAAAGTTTTACAAATATTAACATACTTAATCCCTAGCAGTCCTATGAGATAAGTACTGTTATCTCTATTGTACAGCTGAAACTGAACCAAAGAGAAACTAAGGAATTTTCCTAAGGTCACAAAGCTAGTAATTATAGAAACAAGTTACTTTATCCTCTGTGAGCCTGTTTATCTGTAAATTAGGGGAGGGGGCATGTGGTAAACTGTTTTTTAAGCCACAAAATGGTAGATTTTTATTGTTATAATTTTAATACCAATTTATAATGTCACTATAACAATGATATAGGTTCTGAACTTGAAATTCTATGGGAAAATCAGAAATTCAAGATGGTAGGCCCTACTATTTTAATAGAGAGAGATTACCAGCATGAATGGCATAGTGCATAATTCAAAAACCACAGGAGATTGTTTTACTAAATTTAAGGCCATGCCTATAACAGCTTAGTTGAGAGGAAAATGAGATTATTAAGGATCAAAAGTTAGTCACAGATCTCTAAAGGCACCTGAGAGATTGTTGAGTCTAATATCTTCATTTTAGAAAAGAATAATTAAAGCTTGTCGAAGCAAATGACCAAACCAAGATCTTACACCTGATTAGGACAAAAACTATAACTAGAAGCAAAGACCATGGATCTAGAAATATTGGCCCTTTCCACTGATTAAACTCATCCACATCCTTTGCTATCCTTCCAGATGGAATATCATCACTTTCTAATTCTCTCTTCTTTCCCTGTCCCACACAGAGAGATAAGTTGAGCTATAAGTTTATGACATTAAATGATAAGAGCTTGTCACTTAGGATGAAAACCCAGGAGTGTGAGACTTTCTGATGGCTCTTCTAGGAACTTTTACAGAAATTTTTAAAAATAGCTTAAGTGAGGTACAACTTGATAAGTTTTGACATATGAAACCATTTATTCAAGATCATGATTATATCCAATTGCCCCCAAAAGTTTCTTCATACATTTTTGTAATCTCTCAATCCAACCCCGCCACACACACATGTCCTACTTTCCATTCCCAGGCAACTACTGTTCTCCTTTCTATCATTATACATTAGACTTTTATATAAATTGTATTATACAATATGTAGTCTTTGCTTTCACTCAGCATTATAATTTTGAGATTCATCCACATGTTCATTCATTGCATTTATCAGTAGCTCATTCATTTTTATTGCTGAATAATGTTTCATTGTATGAAATACATATTTACAATTTTATTTATTCACTCACCTGTTGGTGTTGTTTCCAGTCTAGGGCTATTATGATTAGAGTTGCTGTAAATATTTGTGTAAAGGCTTTGAAAGAATATCTGCTTTTGTTTCCCTTGGGTAACTACCTAGGAGTGGAATAGTTAAATCATAGGGTAGGTATACATTTAACTTTTCAAGAAATCACTGAACTGTTTTCAGAAGGCTTGTTTCAGAGAGCATTCTCACTGGTAATACTCATTAAGCCTGACCACACACAACTTAGAGGAAGGTAGATTTATTCACTCACAATTTTGGAGATTTTAGAGATTCAGTCCATTTTAGGCCGGTCTGTGGAGCTCAGGGCATGACGGCGGGAAGCAGAGAGAGGGAGACAGAGCAAATGATCTGCTCTCACATCATGGATGATAGAAGCAAGAGAGAACAAGCAAGGGGATTCAAAGACAAAAACACAGTCCCCAAGAAAACACCACTAGGGACTTACCTCCAGCCATGCTCTACCCGCCTAGGTAACCATCCCGGAAATCCACTACAACCCTCTGACTTAATTACATCAACTCTGGACATTAATACGTGAACACTTCAGGGGACATTCTATATTTAACCATAACAGGGCTTGTACCATTTTACATTTTCACCAGCAGTGTATTAAAATTCCAAATTATCACATCCATAACAATACTTTTTAATATTAGCCCTTTTTTAAAAAATTTATTTATTTTTATTGGTGCATTGTAATCATACATCTTGATGGGTTTTAGGGTGGTAGAAGTATACATGCACACATCGGTCAATTAGCCCTCCCCCAATTCCCACCCCCATTCTCTCCCCCTTCCCTCCTTTTCTTGCTTAGCATAGTAGTTGACTTTGATAAATTTGTGTATGTACATCCTGTGCATTAGGGTGTTTCCCTCTTCCCCCCTCCCATCTCTCTCAGTTCTGTCACCTACTTTACTTATCAAAGGTTTTCCCTGTCCCTGTCTGGAGTTCCTCCTAAGCCCTATTCTCCCTAGCTTCCGCATATTAAGGAGAGCATCCAACTTTTCACTTTTTGTGACCGACTAATCTCACTAAGCATAATGTTCTCTAATTCCATCCATTAGCCCTTCTAATAGATATGTTGTGCTATCTAAATGCAGTTTTAAGTTTTATTGGTGAAGTGTCTGTACATATATTTTGCATTTATTTATTTATTTATTTATTTATTGCGGTACTGGGGATTGAACCCAGGGGCATTCTACCTCCGAGCTATACTCTCAGCCCTATTTTTTATTCTTTATTTTAAAACAGGGTCTCACTAAGTTGCAAAGAGCCTCACTAACTAGCTGAGGCTGGCTGCGAACCTGTGATCCTCCTGTCTTAGCCTCCCAAGTACTGGGATTACTAGTGTGCGCCACCATGCCTGGCTTGCTTTTATTTTTTTAGTGTGTGTGTGTGTGTGTGTGTGTGTGTGTGTGTGTG
>PVJS01042973.1:0-17264 GCA_004027185.1 Glis glis
GAGAGAGCGAGCTGAGGCTGGCCACGAACCCGGATCCTCCGGTCTCCACCTCCCAAAGTACTGGGTTTACAAGCGTGTGTCCGGCCTTATTATTTTTTTTATTTATTTAATTTTTTTTTTTGCGGTACCGGGGATTGAACCCAGGGGCGGTCTACCTCCGTGCTACACCCCCGGCCCTATTTTTTTTTTTATACTTTATTTTGAAACCGGGTCTCACGAAGTTGTGGAGAGCCTCACTGGGTAGAGAGAGAGAGAGAGGGAGGGAGAGAGAGGGGGAGAGAGAGGAGAGAGAGAGAGTGCGCGCTGAGGCTGGCTGCGAACCTGGATCCTCCGGTCTCCGCCTCCCAAAGTACTGGGATTACAAGCGTGTGCCACCACGCCCGGTCTTATTCTTTATTTTTAAACAGGGTCTCACTAAGTTGCGGAGGGCCTCACTAAGTAGCTGAGCTGGCTGCAAACCCGGATCCTCCCAAGTACTGGGATTACAAATGTGCACCACCACACCTGGCTGAACCCCTCTACATTTTTAAAAATTATTGGAGACTAAAGGAGATTTTGCATATGTTGGTTATGTCTTTCCACATTTCCTGTCTTAAAAAGTAAAGCTGATAGCTGGGCGTGGTGGTTGCACACCTGTAATCCCAGTACTTGGGAGGCTGAGACAGAAGGATCATAGGTTCGAGGTCAGCCTCAGCAAGTAGTGAGACTCTCATCAACCTAGCGAGACCCTGTTTCAAAATAAAAATAAAATAAGGCTGGGGGTGTAGCTCAGAGGTAGAATGCCCCTTGGGTTTAATCCTCATTACCACACACAAAAAAAAAGTAGCCAGGTGTAACTTGGAAGTAGAATGCCCCTGAGTTCGATCCCCAGTACCGCAAAAAAATAAATAAATAAAAAAAGTAAAACTGAGCTGGGTGCGGTGCCACACACCTGTAATCCCATTAGCAAGGAGGCTGGGACAGGAAGACTGCAGGTTCGAGGCCAGCCTCAGCAACTTAGCCAGACTCTGTTTCAAAATAAAAAATAAAGCTGGGCATGGTGGCGCACACTTGTAATCCTAGTATTTGGGAGGCTGAGACTGGAGGATCCAGGTTCGCAGCCAGCCTCAGCTACTTAGTGAGGCCCTCCACAACTTAGTAAGACCCTGTTTCAAAATAAAGAATAAAAAATAGGGCTGACGATGTAGCTCGGAGGTAGAATGCCCCTGGGTTCAATTCCCAGTACCACAATAAATAAATAAAATAAAAATAAATAAAAAATAAAAAGGGCTGAGGGTATAGTTCAGAGGTTGAATGCCCCTTCCTGGGTTTAATCCCCAATTACATACACACACACACACACACACACACACACACACACACACACACAAGCTGGAAATAGTTTAACATTTAGTCATTTACAATAGAAATAATGAACTATTAGAAGTAATATAGAAACTGGGCATTGTGGTACACACCTGTAATCCCAGTACTTGGGAGGCTGAGACAGGAGGATCACAAGTTCAAGGACAGCCTCTGCAACTTAGCAAGACCCCGGTTCAAAATAAATTTGTTTTTTTGCAGTACTGGGGATTGAACCCAGGGGCATTCTACCTCCGAGCTACACTCCCAGTCCATTTTTTATTCTTTATTTTGAAACAGGGTCTTGCTAAGTTGTGGAGGGCCTCACTAAGTAGCTGACGCTGGCGGCAAACCCGGATCCTCTGGTCTCAGCCTCCCAAGTACTGGGGTTACAAGCGTGCGCCACCACGCCCAGCTCAAAATAAAATGTTTAAAAAGGGGGTCTGGGGGTCAAGCTCGGAGGTAGAATGCCCCTGGGTTCAATCTCTAGTACCACAAAAAAAAAAGTAATACAGAGTCTGGTTCAACAGAAGATAGCTGCATCTACATGTACTGTCGCCTCCAGAAATTCCACTGTACTTGCAGGAAACAGAAGGAAAATATAATGTATTAGTAGAATCCTGAAAATAGTTTTAGTCTGCAGACTCCTTGAAAGAGTCTTGGGGACCCCCAGGGTTCCCAGGACTATTCTTTGAAAACCATCCTTACCCATCCAATTTAAGCTGGTCAGGATTTATCCTAAACTTTAGACTCCAATGTTTGATCTGCTGTTTGCTTTTTTAACTCTCTAGAAAAAGATGAATTGGAGTATTCAGGATTTGAGGTGGAATGTCTTCCTCAGGGAGCAAAGAAGGCCCCAGGACACTACTGGTAATTCACGGGGAGGGGGCCTCACCCCAGACTGCAGCTTCTGCAGTGGATGGAACAGGTTGCTGGTGGGGCCTAGATCAACCCGAGGTCGTGCTGAGCGCCGCGGACTGTGCAGGTGGCAGCTGCTGTCCTTTTTATTTCAAGTTCAGTGAAAGATGCTGGGAACAAGAAGGCAACAGCTGTCAAAGACAGAGTCCGGGAGTTTCACCTGAGAAAGAGCTTGGACTTGCTAGACAAGATGCAAGAAGAGAAAGACCTTTTCATTCAGAAGACAAGGTGAGCCAGCTCACTGAGGGGCTGGAGCTCCAGCCTGGACCCGTGGCCCAGCCTCCTGCGCCCCTCCTGTTCAGGATGGGCAGCTGTGTGCAGGCAGGTCTGCCAGGGTCTGTGGCAGAAGCAGCCAGCCAGCTCCACCAGCCAGTGTCAGCCCAGGCCTCAGCCCCCTTTTCCTCTCCCTGGGTCCTGTCAAGCTTCTGGAGAACCATGGGTGTTGCCAGATCCCACCAGGCCCACAGTGACTGTCCATCTCCTGCACGGGCACCGAGCACGTGCCAGGTGCAGCAGAGGCTCCTGTGGGCAGCATTCTGCCCCCGTGTGTCCTGCTGGGCCTGGGCTTCACTGGCTCTGGTCTGCGTGAGTGTCTGCTCAGATCTCCCTGCCGGCTTGGTCAGCAGCAACACTAATTGGGTTCTCCAGCATCTAGAAAGAAAAAATCTCAAACAGAAAAGTTGGAAACTAACAAGACAACTGTCCCCTCGTGCCACCAGCAGATCACTGCGTTCAACCTTCCCTGGTGTGTGTGACCACGCATGTCATAGGTGTGCCTCTTGCTGAGTCAGTTGGAAGCACACTACAGGCATCATGGTTTTCCCCTCCTATTTCAGTGTCTCCTGAGAGACACAGCGTGCCCTCAGCGCACGATGCCACCTGAGGAGACGAGTGTTGGCTTTGCATCGTCCCCAGGCACCTGACGCTGCAGTTTCCCTATCCTCTAAGTGTCCTTTAGAGGACAAACTTTGGGTTTTGTTCTCTTGCTTTTAACTGAGGCACAAGCCACATAACAAAAAGCTACTGTTTGGTCCAGACCCACACACTGAGCTGCTCTGGTCAGTGTTCTAGAACGCTGACACGGAGCTGCAGCCGCGTGCCCTCACGCAACTGAGCTCACTGACTCCTGCAAATCCCCTCTAACTCCCGCTCTCAGGTTGCCCTTGGCTGCCCAGGCACGTCACCTCTGGGTGGCGGCTACCCTCTGCAGGGTTTTCAGAAAACATATGGACAAGACCCTGATCAAGAGACCCCGGGAGAGATGAGGTGGGCGAGACTGGAGCCTCAGGGAACCCGCTTCAACATTTCAGGGAAGAGCTGCGCGCCTGTCGCCAGAGGATGGACCTCCTCAGCAAACAGCAAGAGAGCATGGCGGCTGAGATTGCCGCCGAGAGAAAGGCCAACAACACGTAGGTCATCTGTCGGGCCGGAGGTCAGGGCCCAGGTGTGGTCACACCGGCCAGGTGGTGCTGCGCCACAGAGGTTCATTTGCTCAGGGAAGACGTGGCTAAGCACCTACTGTGTTCAGCAGGTCGGGAAGCAGGCAGCCTCACCCAGGGTGGGAAACAGCACAACACAGACAAGAAGCGTCAGGCCGGGCCGCCGAGGTTGGCAACCCTGCCCTGGCCTCGGGACTCACACAGCTCCTCTGTGGGGCTCTTAACCCTCCTGACTCCATGGGAGACAGTGGCCCAGTGTCCGCAGGTGACCCTACAGCTGACCAGTGCTCAGATCCCACTTCCCTATTCCATCCCCATTCAGGGGTTCTGATCCAGTGTCTACACGGCCTGGTCAGTGTCACTCAGGCTGTTCTCACAGGTGAGGGCCCGCCTACCTGGAGAGGCGACACCTGCTCACCATCCCAGGAAGTGGTTGTCTGGGAGCATAGCTGGGCTCCCACGGTGGAGGGCATTCTGGGAGAGCCACAGGTCCAGGAAGGAAGAGGGTTCAGTGTGGCTCTGAACAGGAGGCCCGGCAGCCTTTCAGGAACATGCTGGGTCCTTCCTGGGCCTTCCTGAGCTGCTGGGCCTGCGGCTCTGAGGTGCCCAGCAACCACGAATTTGGCTTCCAGCTTCCTAAAAGGAAAATGAGAGGTCAGCCACAGAAAGCTGGCATGACGGGGAGCAGGCGGCCCCGCAGTGAGAAGTGGGTGTGGGAAAGGCCTCCCAAAACATCGCATTTCCTTGCCTCTGGTTAACCAGTTCAGACAAATTTCTCTCCCTAGACCAGAAGGGTCCCTGGTGCTGACCTGTGGCCCCTCCTGTCTCCCATCCCTGTGCTCCAGGGC
This sequence comes from Glis glis, assembly GCA_004027185.1. Classification (NCBI taxonomy): domain Eukaryota; kingdom Metazoa; phylum Chordata; class Mammalia; order Rodentia; family Gliridae; genus Glis; species Glis glis. The sequence continues at coordinate 4,547 of PVJS01042973.1, forward strand.
AGCTGTGGGCCGCCTCCAGGCCGCATCCAGACGCCTGTGCAAGGAGCTGGAGAACGAGAGAGACCTGCAGTCAAAAATCACAGCCATGCTGAAGGATGGCGAGTAAGTCATGGGACGGGAGCCCCAAGAGTGGGCGCCAGGAGTTAGCCCCATCCGCTAGCAGGAGGTAGACCTCAGAGCAGCTGTGGCTTAATTCCTAGTTTGAGGAATAAGAATAAAATCTCAGCTGGGCGTGGTGGTGCACACGTGTAATCCCAGTATTTGGGAGGCTTGAGATAGGAGGTTCGCAGGTTTGCAGCCAGCCTCAGCTACTTAGTAAGGCCCTCCGCAACTTAGTGAGACCCTGCTTCAACATAAAGAATAAAAATAGGGCTGGGGGTGTAGCTCGGAGGTAGAATGCCCCTGGGTTCAATCCCCGGTACTGCCAAAAGAAAAAAAGAATAAAATCTCAATAGATTTTTTTGCTTCGCTTTCAAGATGCTTAGAAATTAAAAGATAAGGCCGGACATGGTGGCACACGCTTGTAATCCCAGTACTTTGGGAGGCGGAGACCGGAGGATCCGAGTTCGTGGCCAACCTTAGCACGCATGCGCGGATTTATCTCTCTCCTCTCTCCTCTCTCCTCTCTCTCTCTCTCTCTCTCTCCCTGTCTCTCTCTCTCTCTACCTAGTGAGGCCCTCTGCAACTTCATGAGACCCGGTTTCAAAAATAAAGCATAAAAAAATAGGGCCGGGGGCATAGCGCGGAGGTAGAACGCCCCTGCGTTCAATCCCCAGTACTGCAAAAAAAAAAGAAATTAAAAGATAACCTGCTGAATGAAGTAGCTGGAAGGATAAATTTCACATTTTTAAATGTTTTCATTTTCTCCATGTTTGTTTGCATTCTTAGGAACTGTAAAATCCATTTCTTTTCACTTTTTTCCATTTCCTGTTTTTTGTGCTTCCATAGAACAATCAGCACATTGTTGAAAAGTGCTTCCTGCCAGGTGTGGTAGCACATACCTGTAATTCCAGTACTTGGCAGGCTGAGGCAGGAGGATCACAGGTTAAAGGCCAGCCTCAGAAACTTAGCAAGACCCTCAGCAACTTAGCGAAATGCTGTTTCAAAAACAAAAAAGGGCCGGGAGTGGTGGCGCACGCTTGTAATCCCAGTACTTTGGGAGGCGGAGACCAGAGGATCCGGGTTCGCGGCCAGCCTCAGTTCTCTCTCTCTCTCTCTCCCTGTCTCTCTCTCTCTCTCTCTCTACCTAGTGAGGCCCTCCACAACTTCGTGAGACCCGGTTTCAAAATAAAGTATAAAAAAAATAGGGCTGGGGGTGTAGCATGGAGGTAGAACGCCCCTGGGTTCAATCCCCGGTACTGCAAAAAAAACAAAAACAAAAAAGGGTAGGGGGGTGTAACTCAGAAGTAGAATGCCCATGTTCAATCCCCAGTACTAAAAAAAAACAAAAAAACAACAAAAAAAAACAAGTGCTTCTCAACTTTTCTAGAATCATCCACTGGGAAAGAGATAGCTGCGTGGTTTGGGGGGGGGGTTTGTTTGTTTGGTTGGTTTTTTTTTTTTTTTTTGGTGTAACTGGGGATTGAACCCAGGGGCATTCTACCTCCGGGCTACACCCCCAGCCTGAATTTTTATTCTTTATTTTGAAACAGAGTCTCACTAAGTTGCAGAGGGCCTCACTAAGTAGCTGAGGCTGGCCACAAACCTGCGATCCTCCTGTCTCAGCCTCCCAAGTACTGGGATTACAAGCGTGCACCATCACGCCAGGCTAGTTGCATGGTTTTAAATACTTTACTGGTCAGAGTTTGGGTTGTAAACATCATAATTGACTCTGGCGGTTTGTGTGCAAAGGGTTTTGTGGGGGTATCAGCAGCTCACTGGTTTCACCAGGAAGGGTTCCCCACAGCACACAGCCCAGCAGGTCCCGGGGCAGAAGGCACATAGAGAGCTGGAATCCCTCAGGCCACCCCAAACTGTGAGAGCCACAGTACCAGCTTTGCTGCACCCCACAGCGGGCCCTCATGGGGCCAAACGCCTACCTCCTCCCACAGTGGACTCATCGCCCAAGTCAGTCCCTGACTTGCGCCTGCATGATTTAGTCATAGTCCAAACCAGTATCCCATGACCCACAGACCTCACAGTACAGCCATATAAAATGCAGGAAAGCGTGGAGTCAACCTGTGGCCAACCAGGAAGAGAATGTGGCAACTTACACCGTCTCTGATGGCCACCTGGCTGGTGCTCATCACTTCCTCCCCCCGCGGACCGGCACTGGGGCTGACAAGACCCCTGGAGGTCCTATTCCCATTGAGTTGCTATGAGCATCCATTTACTTCTTTAAAAACAAAATTATTTTGAAAGCCGGGTGTGGTGGCACACACCTGTAATCCCAGTACTTGGGAGGCTGAGACAGGAGGATCACAGGTTCAAAGCCAGCCTCAGCATCTTAGTGAGGCTGTCAGCAACTTAGTGAGAACCTGTTTCCAAATAAAAAATAAAATAGGACTAGGGGTGTAGCTTGGAGGTAGAATGTCCCGGGTTCTATCCCCAGCACCACACACACACACACACACACACACACACACAAATTATGTTGAAATAATGTAAAAATTAAGGAAGTGCTGCAAAAACATCAGGGAGAGAACCCTGTTCCCCCTGGGCCCAATCCTGGTGACGTCCTTTGTGCAAGCAGCCCATTCGGGGTGACGCACCTAGTTGTTGCCTCTCCCTCATCTCCCCCAGTCAAGAGGAGGCCTTAGTCCCCCTGGGACATTCATGACCTTGACAGGTTTTTTTTTTTTTGCAGTACCAGGGATTGAACCCAGGGGCATTCTACCTCCAGGCTACACCCCCAGCCCTATTTTTATTCTTTATTTTGAAACAGGGTCTCACTAAGTTGCAGAGGGCCTCACTAAGTAGCTGAGGCTGGCTGTGAATCCGGATCCTCCGATCTCAGCCTCCCAAGTACTGGGATCACAAGCGTGCACCACCACGCCCAGCTACCTTGACAGTTTTGAAGATCACGGCCAGCAGATGTCCCTCAAGACGTCTGTGATGTTTCCTTGTGAGGGTCGCCATGTCCTCTTGGCATCCTCATGAAGCACACGGTGTCATTGGCCCCTCCTGGTGCGGAGTGACACTGTTCCCGTAGGAATTAGGTGTAACTTGCAGGGGATGATGCAGGACTAGTAATTCCCTCGGTCTCCACCCGGCGCTTGCACCATTGGCCTCTCACCTGAAGTACTCTGCGTCACGGTGGTTTTCTGATTCCACCATCTCTCTAAATGCCTTAGTTAGTCCAGCAGCTACTGGAGTGTTTGTCGCAGCTCAGTGCCAGGTCTCTCCAGGTCCCTAGGAGGGCTGCTCCACAGAGGGCTGGCCCCAGGTCCCCAACCCCTTTGCCACCATAAACAACAAGTGGCTTCTCATTTGCCAGGAATGCCATGTGGCACATTGAGATCAAGAAGGGACAGTTTGAGGATGTCCGGAAGTCCAACCAGGAGCAGGCAGAGGCCAGGGGCAGGCTCCTCCAGGTGCAAGCAGCTCAGAAGCTCTGCAAGGAGAAGGAGGCCTTGGGGACGGCAGATAGGAACCAGTTGCTCAGAGTCCGGTAAGTGGCACCCAGACCTGGCCCCAGTGCCAGCCCCACTCCTGCCAGCTCATCACTGTCCTGCCCAGCTCCCTGCGCCTCCCTCTCCTGGTATTAAGTGCTTTCCCCTGTCCTCCTAAAGTGTCCCAGCCAAGTACTAGTGGCCAGCGCCACTGAGGCCAGCAGACCCTTCTTCTTCCCAGCTCCCCCTTCTCCTCCCTAGTCAGACTGCTCTCTGGCTCCATCCCACCTCAGCTGCTCCTTTGCCCACCCTGAGCCTTGGGGCTCTCCGGTTCAGTCCCTACACATCCCCTAAGTCTCCCGCTCAGCTGCCTGCCAGACCAATCCCCAGGGGTTTCAGGGTCATTGACTGAACCCCAGCCTGCCCTAACCTTTGAAGCACACCTGTCTCCTCTGGACCACCAGCCTCCCAGACTCCCTCTGCACACTGGCCTCCCTGCCCCCTTCATTTCATGCCACCACCTTCATCCAGCTGCCCAGGCCAGGAGCCAGGGTCCTCCTGACCCGCTCCCGCATCCCGCCACGCCCAGCTCTTTGCCAGATCTGCTGCTTCTGGGGGATCCAGGTTCCTGGCTGTGGACACCCAGGGTCCTCGTCCCCCCTCCCATGTCTCCTCCTTCTCCTCACCTGTTTCCTCCTCCGCCCTTCCTTCCCTAAGACACCACCTTTGCTTGTCCATTCCCCTCCTAGGCCCCTCCCCAGCCCAGACTGGACCCTGAGTTTGGAGGCTCCCTCGTCCTGGAGCCCCCAGTAGTGCCTCATTTAGCGTCTCTGTCACCTTCGTGCCATCCCCACCTGGGGTTCCTCCATCCTAGTATCTCCAAAGCCTGTGCAGGATGGAGCCACAGCGGTGTGACTGCAACATGTCCCAGCAGACTTACTAGGTGACGCCACTTCTTTTCTCTGTCCCATGTCACTGCAGGAAGTCCTTGCGTATGCAGAGGGAGGTGGGGCTCAGGCACCAGAAGCTGGTAGAAGATGCCCAGAAGAACCACAGGGTCGCAGTGAAGTTCCTGAAGGCCTCCTTGGGACGGTGGGTTCTCCCCTGGAATCTTCTGCAGATGCCCTTGAGGAATCTGAGAAGGGGCATCCCTTGCTTTGGTTTTGAAATTCCCCAATTTCATTATTAAGTCATCACCGAATTATCAAAAAACAACTGATCTGCAGTTTTAGTTCTGAGCTGCTACTTATTTTTGGAAAAAAAACCATGAGGCATGACAGGGCCCTAGAGTCAAGGGAATGCGTCCAGCTACCTGTCCTCCTAACCCAGCCTTCAGCAGCAATGCCGTCTCTGTTTTCCCTTTGTGTCGTCATCTTTAATTGTTCTATGGTGGAGGTGACCAGCACCTATTGCATGTCACACCAGCATTATCTACATACATCCCTGCTAAAAATGCACCTTCCAGCCGGGTATGGTGGCGCACGCCTGTAATCCCAAAACTTGGGAGGCTGAGACCAGATCACAGGTTTGAGGTCAGCCTTAGCAAGTAGCAAGACTCTCAGAAACCTATTGTTTCAAAAACAAATAATAAAAAGGGCTAGGGTGTAGCTTAGTGCTAGAATGCCCCTGGGTTCAATCCCCAGTACCATAAAAAAAATAAATAAAATAAAATATACCTTCCTGCAGGATTCGGGAGCGAGAGCAGAAGGAGGAGATGGAGTCCCGTGAGCACTTAAAGCAGCGCATGGATGCCGTGCTGGCGCTGAAGAACAACATCACTGCCAACCGGGTAGGTGCGGGCAGGCCCACCTCCCAGCCCTCAGGTCCCAACACCAGCCTCTGGGGCGGGGTCCAGCAGGCATCCATTCCCCTGGGCCCTGCTCCTGGGAGCCAGGCACCTGTCCTCAGTGGAGCCACCAAAGGCCGACCTGCTGGCCTCTCTGCTCCCTGTGGACTCTCAGAGCTCCCAGCGCAGGCTTCTGGGCAGGCGCCTGTGTCCAGCAGGAAGAGCAGCCTGGCCCTGTGCTCTGGAGCCTCGTCTCGAGGGAAGAGTACTGATACCCAGTGAGGCGCACTGGCCCAGTGCAGCGCGAGGCCGAGCGCCAGGGCCAGAGTTGGGGGTTAGGCCAGGAAGGTGGTGCAGGGAAGTGGGGGACAGCACCTGCGAGGGCACCAAGGGGAGGGGCCAGCTGGGCAGGGAGCCTGGCAGACAGCCCTGGGTGGGAGGGCGGTTATAGGACGTTGCCGACTCCCTAGCATGGTAGCCACAGGTGTCAGTATTGATTCAAGGACACCATTCCAAGGAAAGGTCTGCACGTGAGCGTGTGAGTGCGTGTGTGTGTGTGTGCGCGCGCGTGCACCTGCATGTGAATATGTGCAGATGCTATGGCTTCAGAGTTCCCTATTTCCAGAGCACACTGCGTAAGTTTCAAGCCTGGGACCGGGCCAAAGCGGAGCTGACTGAGCAGAAGGCCCAGGCAGAGAAGGAGGAGATTCTGGCCCAGGGTGGGGATGCCTTCAGACACCTTTTCCACCAACGCCGGCGCCAGGAGCTGGAGGCCCAGAGGCGGTGAGGACAGAGGGGCCCAGGAGGCACCTGCCTGGATGCTGGGCACAGGGAGAACCGCCAGGGCACACGGGCACACACGGCCTCCCAGCACAGGCAGACGTGGGATGTGGCAAGGGACTCCAGCACCCCTGACCCCCACCTGCCCTCCCAACACCCTGGTGTGGGCCCCTCCCTCCCAGCCCTGTACCACCACCACCACAGCTTCTCTTGAGAGCCTCCCCAGCTGCGGAAGTCTCCAGGGAGCACAGGCCCTGGCCAGCCGGCTTCCTCCAGGGGCAGGGGCAGCATGACCTCTCCTTTCTCACCCCCTCTCTGCTTGGCTTCCTGGTGCTGCAGCTCCTCGGGAGCTGCCCAAGGCGCATCCTTGACACATCGCCCTTCCGGCTCCCCTTTCTGATCTGATCTCCCCATACAGGTGCTCGGTGCTGCCTCCCTGATCCTGCCATGGGTGGGTTTTCTGAGTCTGGGGTTTCTAAAGATGGCCACCTCTCCTGCCTCATGCCTGGCCTTTTCCCACCTTACACATGATGCTCCAAGAACTCCCTGTAAGCCCACCTCTTAGGGCCTCTGCCTGAGGCTACCCTCACCCAGGAGAACCAGCACTTCCCCAGCCCTGACCCCACCGGTCACTGCTCAGGACCTGCCTGTCTGTGGCTTCCTAACCCTCTCCCGGGGGCAGCATCCTGACTGTGACAAACACACACCCCTGCAGCTACCACCAGACCTTTGCCACCGCCCACCTGTCTGCCCTCCTTTGGTCTGGCCTAGGCCTGGGTCCTGGGCGGCACCCAGCAGGAGTAGCCGGAGTGAAGGAGTGATGTCCTCAAGCCTGGTGCTGTCCTGTTTTGTCCCCCAGCTGGCAGCCTGGAAACCTGGGGCAGGGCAGTTCACGAGCACCAGGGCTTACTATGGGGACTGCTAGACGGGGCCAGTCAGGACAGAACTGGACATGGCAGGGAGGACAGGGCTGGGTTCAAGTCCTGGCTCCATCCATCCTACTCCCCGCAGGACCCTGCGGCTCACCCCGGACCATAATGCTCTGACCCCTGACCCCTGCTGGGCTGGACTTGAGCTCCTGGGAAGGGGCCAGCGAGGGTGGAGCCGGGCCACACCAGACCCGGATGGTTGCCCTGGTGCAGAGAGGGGGCACCGGCTCTTGTGTGAGAAGCCTCCCCCACAGGGCCTTCGAGGAGGAGCAGAAGCTCCGGAAGCAGGAGATCGTAAGCCGGATTCTGAAAGAGGAGGTAGAGGAAGAACACCGGAAGAAGAAACAGCGCCCTCGTACCAAAACCAAGGCTCGACGGACTCTGAGAGACAAGACCTGGAGCTATATCTCCGACTTCTGTGAAGGGAAGACAGCTGCCGCCGAGACCACCAATTACGCATTGGTGAGCAGAACCTGTCGCTCTCAGGAGCAGGCCCCGCACCTCAGCGTGCAGGCATGGAGGAGGCCACCGAGGACCCCGGGGCCAGGGCCAGGGCATCCCTGGTGGAATTCTGAGCACCTGTCTGGGCTATTTCCACCCTCGGCAGAGGTGGGGCAAACCTCTCACCTGTCCTCAGATACAGGGTGGGACAGTCACACAGGAGACCGAGCAGCCCCTCAGCCATACATGGCCAGGGTGCCTTCTGTCCCCTGGGAGTAAGCAGCCTCCCTCTTGCTCGCTCATTCTTGCACACCAAGCGCCTGCTCTGTGCCAGCGACTGAAGCAGGTGGCCGCCCACAGTTGGGGGGGTGTTTCTAGCTCATTGTCCCTAAGGGTGTGGGGCAGGGACGTTGGCCCATCCTGAGCACACCGCCGTGTATCAGCCACTGTCTTGCTTTGGCCTCTGTGGGGACTTCACTGGGCCTCTTAGTGCATTGAACAGCCTTACTCCATCTCTTTCTGTCTGAAGGAGAACGAGATGGTGATGCGCCCCGAGTGCTCTGGGCTACTGAAAGTCCTCTCCAGCGAGTCCATGCAGGGGGACCCCGGGGCCCCCAGTGCAGAGGAGGAAATACTGGTCGAGCCAGAGATCCCCGGGCTTTGGAGCGAAGACCACAGGCAGTACCAGGTAACAGCTCCTTCCACCAGGTCCTCGGCACGGCACTCTCCCGGCCCAGGCCCACGGCTCTGAGGCTCTCCCTGTCTTGTCTGCCCATTCCCTGCTCCCTCCTGTGCCCAGCACCTCTCTTCTCCAGAGCCCAAGGGAGCTAGCATGGGCATAATGATCCGGAACCCTCTTGCAGCTCAGCTCCCATCTCCAGGGCCTCAGTGGTCAGCCGCACACTGCTGTGTGTGGCCAGGAGGGACAGAGGGGCTAGAAGGTTGATGCTCTGGTCCTGCATCATTCTACTTCCTGTCAGGAAAATGTGTCTAGAAAAAGGCATGAATTCAAATGTCCTTTGACACCCTTGATCAAGAAACATGCCAGCCGGGCGTAGTGCAGCACGCTTGTAATCCCAGTACTTGGGAGGCTGAGACCGGAGGATCTGGGTTCATGGCCATCCTCAGCTACTTAGTGAGGCCCTCTGCAACTTAGTGAGACCCTGTTTCAAAATAAAGAATAAAAAATAGGACTGGGGGTGTAGCTCAGAGGTAGAATGCCCCTGGGTTCAATCCCCAGTAGTGCAAAAAAAAAAAAAAGAAACATTGCCCGTCCAGAGCGCTGGTCCTCTGGATTGCTGAGGAGATGGCCTAAGCTCGCCATTGGCCACAGGTTGTAGCTCCATCCCCAAGAAGGTGTCACCCACCCCTCGGCTTCTGTAAACGTGCGTTGGCATCACTGTCAGGGCAAAACCACTTGGTTCTGTGGGCCCGGGGGAAGTCCGACTGACAGCGAGCAAGACAGGCCTGGCCAGCCACTGCACTCTGTACCCAACAGGGCACTGGTGGGCGCAGGCGGGCACCAGGCAGCTTCCCACCCATGGAGCCAGGGAGGAGGCTGCTGGCGTCGAGGCATGCACACCAGCATGTGCCAACCCAAGGCCGGAGCAGACTCCGCACCACATGGAGCAGAAGCAGCCGGGGCCCTCTCAGACTCCAGGCTTCCTACCACAAGCGCCAGCAGGCGCTTTCCTGCCAAATCTTAATTTGCCGATGCTGCGTTGAGAAAATTGCTTCCTGCAGAACCTTTCAAAAACTTTATCTTGTCCTGACTCTACAGTCTAGAAAATTCACCCCTGCCATTATTTCCCAGAAATCTACCTGCGTCCTGTATATCTCTGCTTTTCTTCCTTTCCTTTTCTCTTTTTGTGAAGCACGGACTTTGCCTGTCCATGGGCCAAGACAAAGACAGGGTCTTTGTGTGTAACTCCCGGGGCGCTGGGACCTTCTGTGGACCTGCTATGCTGGCCCTGCACTGTGTTACTCTTCAGACTTGACCCAGCATGGGTCTCTGTCTTTGTGAACCAAGGAGCCCAAAGAGGACCTGGACCGGAAGCCCGTGGGTGGGACCAAGATGGACAAGGACATCCTAGCCCGCACAATGGAGCAACTGCGCAGCGGAGTGGTCCACAAGCAGGTGGTGTCAGGGCGGGAGTTCAAAGGCTGCCCCTTCAACAGCAAGCCCGAGGTCATCCACTTCAAGGTAAGCCTGCCCCACCCACTGTCCTCCCCCTCATGCCTTTTGCCTTGACCTTGGAAACCCAGAGGCATCTGCCAAAGCACCTCCTTGTGAGGGAGCAGGGAGGGCATCGAAAGGAACAGGAAGTGCTCAGGGGAGGAGCTGATGGGCAGTCACCCCTTCTGATGGGCAGAGGTGGCCCCAGGGAGTCCAAAGCTTCCCTTCTCTCCCTCCCCGTGGGTCCCATGAAGCCTCGTCCTGCCAAGAGTGGCGAGGTGCCCAGAAGGCAGGCGCTTCACCCTGCCACTCATGCACCCCAGGGCCCTTCTCAATTTGGGGGGAGGCCTGGGGAGCCCTCCCCCCGGGCCTCTCACTAGTTCGTGCTCGCTGCTAAGCGACTCCCGGCCGCAGCGCCCACCCGCTCTGAGGTCAAAACGCCTCCTCCAACTCCTCCAGGACTTTGATGTTGGCAAAGTGTACAAGAAGAAGATCACGTTGATCAACGCCACGTACACAATCAACTACTGCAAGCTAGTGGGCGTGGACGAGAGCCTCCAGGACTTCATCCACGTCCAGTGAGGCTCGGGCAGGGAGGCTGGGAGGCTGGGAGGCCTTCAGAGTTCTTCTGGGCATAAAGCTGCCGTCAGATTCCTATGGAGGGTTGGGGAGGTCGCTCCTCTCTTCTCATGTTGAAGTCACTTCCCCTGAATGAATGGCCACACTTTCGCCCACCCCTCCCACCTCCGTTTTCTCTCTTTATCATTATGTTTTGATGTTGACGTTTTGGTAGCTCTCCCTGGCAGCTAGCGCGCCTTTTCAGTATGAGCATTAAAGCCATCTCTATTCCGGGACTGTTTCCCTGGACTATAAATTGTAACTTTTCACTCTGTGCCAATGTTTCGATTTTCTTTGAGGTTCTCTTCTTTACTGGCCTTTTATGTCTGTTTTCTCTCTGTTGTCTTTAATGCTTGCTTCTCTCCCCAGTTAATTCCCCTGGCTTTTCTTCTTCACTTTGTTTTCCGTGGTACTTTGTCTCCTGCTTCTTAGCATCTGGCCTTTGCTCTTTTGCAACTCTGTAGTCTCCTCTGCTTCCTTCCTGATCTGCCAAGCTTCGTGACCAGGCTTGGATACCCAGAAAGAGAGCCCACTTCCATTAGTGTGTGATGTGCAGTTTCTAAAATGGGATTCAAGCTCGACATGGTGGCGCACGCTTGTAATCCCAGTACTTGGGAGACTGAGACCGGAGGATCCGGGTTCGCGGCCAGCCTCAGATACTTAGTGAGGCACTCCACAACCTAGTGAGACCCTGTTTCAAAATAAAGAATAAAAAATAGGGCTGGGGGTGTAGCCCAGAGGTAGAATGCCCCTAGGTTCAATCCCTGGTACCACCAAAAAATAAAATAAAATAAAATAAAATTAAAATAAAATAATAAAATAAAATAAAATGAAATAAAATGGGGTTCAGAGCAAGACCCTCAGCAGCTTAGTGAGACCCAGTTTCAAAAAAAAAAAAAGTGCTGAGGATGTAGCTTGGAGGTAGAATGCCCCTGGGTTAAATCCCCAATACCAAAAAAATAAAATGGGGTTCGGCACAGGCGGGATCCTGACTCTCCCCTCTCTACCCAGGTTTCAGGCCCGTTCCTTCTTCCCCCCACAGTCCATTCTCCCAAGGCTGCTCCCACGGGTGCGTGCACCTCACAGCCTCTCCCTGAGCAGTGCTGGTCCACTGGGGCTCTGATCAGGATTTTTCCACTAGGATATTCTGTCTTCTTTCAGGAGCTGAGTGGGAGCCAGCCATACGATCTTTGTTCCCCACTTCTCCCCTACAGTTTTCCAAAATCTAGCTGTCTGCAGAGGCTCGCCTGGAGGAAGTATTGCTGGAAATTGGTGTTTATTTTACCCCCAATGGTTAATTTGAAGCTGAGGGGTCTCTGTCTCTGGTCATGCTGTACGCACAGGATTTCTGTGGCTCACTAGCTCTTGTTGGCAGGAGTGGCTTCTGGAAGGTATATGGCCCAGGTTAGGGGCCACTGTGAAGCCACCCCAAAGCCTCCTCCCCGGACCCGGATGAGAATTTCCTACTGACAGGCATTTTCTGTCAGCATCTTGAGGCCTCACGCCTGTCTTCTGGTTTCTGCTGCTACTGTAGCTGTGATTCTGTCATAGGTACCTCGCTTTCTATTTGGCTACCCCAAGATCCCTGGTCCTCGTGTCCTGCAGCCCCAGTGCGACATGTCTGCTGTGGTTGACATTTTCTTACGCTCATTGTGCCTCCTGAATCTGAAAGTTCAGACCTTTGAACAATTTGGAGATTTCTCAGCCCAGCCCCAGCCCCTCAAGCGCCACCCTCAGCTGTGTCCTTCTGCTCCTCCTGTCTGAAACCTTTCCATTCAGGACCCCTGTCCTGAAGGCACCTGCCTGGCACCCCCCATCTCTTTGTCTCCTTGGGCCCTGCAGGGTGCGGCCAGTCCAACGCTGGTCTCTTCGGCTGTGTCTACCCAGCTGCTGAAGTTGCTGACGGTGCGTCTCATTTCAGTGCTGGATTTCTCATTTCTAAAAACTCCAAGTTCTTTTTCAGATGAGCTGGCATTTCTTGACTGCATCTTGTTCTTTTCTCATGTCTGTACTTCTCTACTTATGTCTTTAATGTGTGTGTGTTACTAGGAATGGCACCCAGGGATGCTCTAATACTGGGCTCCACCCCAGCCCTTGAACCCAGAGACATTCTACCTCTGAGCTACACCCCAGCCCTATTTTATTTATTTATTTATTTATTTATTTATTTATTTATTTATATTTTTGCAGTACTGAGGATTGAACCCAGAGGCATTCTACCTCTGAGCTACATGCCCAGCCCTATTTTTTATTCTTTATTTAGAAACAGGGTCTCACTAAGTTGTGAAGGGCCTCATGAAGTAACTGAGGCTAGCCACAAACCTGTGATCCTCCTGTCTCAATCACCACACCCAGCTTTATTTATCTACTTATTTATTTATTTATTTATTTATTGCAGTACCAGAGATTGAACCCAGGGGCGTTTTACCTCCGAGCT
>PVJS01042974.1:0-17265 GCA_004027185.1 Glis glis
TGGGAAACCATCTGGACCTGGGCTTTTCTTTGATGGTAGGCTCTTTATTGCTGCTTCAATCTCGTTAATTGCTATTGGTCGATTTAAGTTTTCTATGTCTTCTTGATTCAACTTAAGAAGGTTGTACATGTCTAGAAACTTGTCAATATCTTCTAGGTTTTCCATTTTGTTGGAGTATAGTTTTTCAAAGTAGTTTCTGATTATCCTCTGTATTTCCGTGCTGTCAGTGGTAATATCCCCTTTTTCATCTCTTATTTTAGTAATTTGGGTTGATTCTCTCTTTCTTTTGGTTAGGTTGGCTAGTGGTTTATCTATCTTGTGTATTTTTTCAAGGAACCAGCTTTTGGTTTTATTGATTTTTTGTATTGTTTTTTATTCTCTACTTCGTTGATTTCTGCTGTGATTTTAATAATTTCCTGTCTTCTTCTAGCTTTGGGGTTAGACTGTTCCTGTTTTTCAAGGGCTTTGAGGTGTGTCATTAGGTTATTTGGTGATTTTCTTTTCTTCTTATATGGGTACTCAGTGCTATGAATTTTCCTCTTAATACTGCCTTCAGGGTGTCCCAGAGATTTTGATATGTTTTTTCTCTGTTTTCATTTGTTTCTAGGAATTTCTTAATTTCTCCCCTTATTTCTTCTCTGACGCATTCCTCATTCAGCAGTGTGGTATTCAGTCTCCACATGGCTTTGAGGTTTCTCTGGGTCTTCCTATAGTTGATTTCTAGTTTCATTCCATTATGGTCTGAAAAGACGCAGGGGATTATGTCACATTTTTTGAACTTGCTAGTACTCACTTCGTGGCCTAGAATATGGTCTATTTTAGAGAAAGTTCCATGAGTAGCTGAAAAAAATGTGAATTCAGTTGTAGTTGGGTGGAATATTCTGTATGTGTCTACTAGGTCCATTTGGTTTATGGTATTCCTTAGGTCTGAGGCATCTTTACTGACCTTTTGTCTTGAAGATTGATCTAGTGGTGTGAGAGGTGTGTTGAAGTCTCCCAATATTATTGTATTGGGGTTTATATGTGATTTAATGTCACGAAGTGTTTCTCTTATGAAAGTGGCTGCACCTATGTTTGGGGCATAAATGTTGGCTATTGTTATATCCTCTTGCTGGATTGTTCCTTTTACCAGTAAGAAATGACCTTCTTTGTCTCTTCTGATAAGTTTAGGTTTGAAGTCTAATTTGTCTGATACCATAATTGCTTCTCCTGCTTGTTTTCCAGTTCCATTAGCATGGATTACCTTGCTCCACCCCTTCACCTTTAGTTTGTGCGCATCTTTACTTGTAAGGTGTGTTTCTTGCAGGCAGCATATGGATGGATTATGATTTTTAATCCATTTTGCCACCTTATGTCTTTTGATTGGAGAGTTGAGGCCATTTATATTCAGCGTGATTATTGAGAGATGGGTTTTAATTCCTAACATTTTGAGACTTATTTTCTGTTTGAGGTAGTGTTTGTTCTTTGCCTAGTTGTTGGTTTGATGGAAATCACTGTTTCTCTGGTTCTGGCATTTCCTTATATTTTCTTCTTTGTAATTAATCTCTTTGAGCATTTTCTCTAGTACTGGTTTGGAAGACATAAAGTCTTTCATCTTCTGTTTGTCATGGAAGGTTTTTATTTCTCCATCAAATTTGATAGATATCTTTGCTGGGTTGACAAATCTTGGCTGGAGGTTGTTTTCTTTCAGAGTTTGAAGTATGTCGCTCCAGGCCTTCCTGGCTTTCATGACTTGATTTGGAAGGTCAGGAGTGATTCTTATTGGTTTGCCTCTGAATGTTACTTGCTCTTTTGCTTTCGCTGCCTTTAAGATTCTCTCCTTGGCTTCTACATTAGTCAGTTTGATTATTATGTGCCATGGTGAACCTCTTCTCTGATCCTGTCTATAGGGGGTTCTATATGTTACCTGTACCTGTGTATCGACCTCTCTTTCTATGTTTGGAAAATTTTCTAATATTACTTCTCTGAATAGATTATTGATTCCTTTAGTTTCAGCTTCTAATCCCTCTTCTATGCCTATTATTCTTATATTTGCTCTTTTAAGACTGGCTGAGATCTCTTCAATATCCAATGCATGCTGTTGAATTTTTTTTCTAATTTATATACTATGTGTTCATTTTTGGAGAGGTCATCTTCTAAGAGTGAGATTCTGTTTTCCAGGTGGTCTAGTCTATTGTTGATGGTCTGTATTGATGCCTTCATTTCAATGATTGCATCCTTCACTTCCTTCAGAGCTTCTTTTTGATTCCTGCTTATTTGCTCCCTCATTTCTATCAGGCTCTCTCTGAATTCTTTTCGGAAATCCTGTATCATTTCCTCTATTGAACTTCTGAATTTTCCTTCTGGCAATCTTTGCACTTCTGAGTTGGCAGGTTCTGTTGTTGTGCGATTGTGGGGGCTCATAGTTTCTTTTCTATTCTTCCTTTTCATGATTTCAGGTTTCTTATGTTTATGCCTTTGTTGCTTTGGGCAGCTCTTCCTCTCTCACTCTATAGGTATCCTATGTCAAATACCTCTGCCTTTATATTTTCTTATCCTGGGGATAGATAGTTGCTACTAGGTGAGCCTTAAAGGTGAGTGGCCTTTACTGAGTGGTTATTCCCACTTGCTCGGTATAATGTCCATTTGCAGGCCCAGTTCTTAGTCTCCTTCAGTGATTGGGATCCTTGCCTGGTGCCTCTCTCTACCTGTGTGTGGGACCAGTGCCGCTGTTGCCTCTCTCTCTGCAAGCGTGGGTCTCCACAGTCTCCACTTGGTCTGTCCCTGTGCCTCTTTCTGTCTACACCTATGGTAGGAAGCACCAGCAGGGGGCCCCGGGCTTGTGTCTCTCTTTGCCTACAGAAGCAGTGGTTGTTGCTTTGCCCCGATTCTGTATAAACACAGAACTCCACGTTTTCCACAGAGAGGGCTGGTTTGGTCCAATTTTCCCCAGGTACCACAGCTGTATGTCCTGTGGTTATCCCCGGGGACTCTATTAGGGTGCTGCGACCCCCGGGTCGCAAGTCTGTCCCACCCAAATGTCACCGGGGATTGTCTGCTTATCCATGTGTCTACCGCGGCCCACAGTAGACCCCACTCCCGCCTCTTCCGGGGCAATCTGTACTGTCTCAGACCCCGTGAGTCCCTGTGGCCGCGCTGGGTGGTCTCCCCCTGGGGCGACTCGTTGACTTACGGTCTCCTTGAGTGTTGCTCTTAATCTCTGGGGAGGGGTGGGCTGAGTCGCTGCCACAGGTTCTGGTCAGGCCTCCGGGTCCTGGGGACTCTGCCGAGTGTGGATCGAACTGCTGCTCGCTTTTGTCGCTGATGCTCTACAGTGCTGGTTTTAGAAGAGCTCCGTCTTCTTTGTTGGTGGCCTGCAGAAGCTGTAACGCTGGTAGCTGTTGGCGCGGTTTAACCAAGATTACGTCGCTGCCGCTTCTGCTGACACAGTAGTTCGGGTCTGTGTTGTGCGTAGAGCGAGTCGCTGGTTGCCTTCTCTGCTGCTATTCTGCAGCTGCTGGGTTCACAACAGGTCGCTGACGTCTCCGTTGGTCTTGTGTGGAAGCCACAATGCTGGTGGCCGCCGGTAAAGTCCTGCCGAGATGGCGCTGCTGCAGCCGCTGTCGCTGCTGCTGTTTGGTCACTTAAGTGTGGAGCAAGCCGCTGCTTGCTCTCATCTCTGCTGATCTGCAGCTGCTGAACTTCCCACGAGTCCCTGGCTTCTCTCCGGAGGCGTGTGGAAGCCGCAATGCTGGTAGCGGCTGGCGCAGTCCGGCCAAGATGGCGCTGCCGCCTTCCCTTAGGTAAGGGGCTTGGAGGTTTTTACTTTCCTCTCTTTTGTCTTCTGGCTTTGATTCTGTCGCATTTCAAACTTTTCATTGTTTACTTCAAGTTTTTGTTGCCTTTCTTCTGTGGAGAGGTTGCTTTCACAGAGAATGAGGTGTGTGTCTCAGAGAGATCGTAGCGTGGCGTCTCCCTTGTTTGCCATCTTTTTATGTAGTCCCTCATCCTGGATTCTTAACAACCATTTTGACAAATATTTAAGTGCCACTTGGCCTATAAATTTAGTATTGTGAATCCTCAGAATCTGAAAACAGCACTGTCTTCTTCATTCTGTCGGTTTTGGTAATGATGATATGGAAATGTGCTACTGATTGTTGGGCCCTCCACCCAGTGCCCCGAGAGGGCCTGGTGGACTAACAGAAGCCTGCTCTAGAGTACCAGGCCTCTTCCATGTGGCAGTGACTCAGCATAACAAAGGCAAAATGGCGCTGGCAGACGCTGCAGAGGGAGGGTCTGCAGATAACTCCCCCTGACCACAGGAAGGCCGTTATAGGCAGTTACCTCCTTACAACGGGTGCCTTCGCCTATGAAAGGTCACAGGAGGGCGGAAACTGCTTTACCTCTTGTCCCATTGGGCCCAGCTTATCTCTCTGGAATTTTTTTTATGGCCTTTACTTTAAAAGTGTGAGTGTTTTCCTAAATAAACGAGATCTTGCTTGACTTGTCTCCTGGTTCCGTGGTTTTTGGTCGAGCCGCAACACTTGCCCCCCTGTCCAGTTCGTGCCACTCTCGGGCTGGACCCCGAAACTGATAAGATCAGGGTCTTTGAAATTAAACATCTACATCTTATATTCCTTTTTTTTTTTTTTTGGTGGCACTGGAGATTGAATCCAGGGGCATTCTACCTCTGAGCTACACCCCCAGCTCAGTTTTTTTACTCTTTAGTTTGTAACAGGCTCTCACTAAGTTGCTGAGAACGTCATTAAGTAACTGAGGCTGGCTGCAAACCTGCGATCCTTCTGTCTCAGCCTCCCAAGTACTGGGATTACAAGTGTGCACCACCACGCCCAGCCTACATCTTACATTCTTTTTTTTTTTTTTTTTTTTTGCGGTACCGGGGATTGAACCCAGGGGCGTTCTACCTCCGCGCTATGCCCCCGGCCCTATTTTTTATACTTTATTTTGAAACCGGGTCCCACGAAGTTGCAGAGGGCCTCACTGAGGAGAGAGAGAGAGAGACAGGGAGAGGGAGAGAGAGAGAGACAGTGAGGGAGGGAAGGAGAGCGAACGCTCGTGTGCGCGCGCACACGCTTGTGCGAGCTGAGGCTGGCCGTCAACCCGGATCCGCCGGTCTCCACCTCCCAAAGTACTGGGATTACAAGCCTGGGCCACCACACCTGGCATCTTACATTCTTAATAATTTCTTTTAAGACAATGTCACATTGTATTACATGCAAAAATTAGCTATTATTTTTGTGTAAAAATTAAAATAATACATTTTCTTTAGAAATTAGATTGCTATATATA
Source organism: Glis glis (assembly GCA_004027185.1). NCBI lineage: Eukaryota > Metazoa > Chordata > Mammalia > Rodentia > Gliridae > Glis > Glis glis. The sequence goes on from PVJS01042974.1 coordinate 5,290, forward strand.
CCTTATAGAAATAGGGCAAATGAATGAACGCAGGCTTCAATCAAGAGGCGTCTACAATTTATAAAACATATGCATATGTTATGCCATTCAACAGTATTATATAAATCACCCACCAAAAGGCTCTGTGCCTAATATTATGTGGCTGCCTTCATCAGTCATTACCAGAGTTATTTTTTGGTCATAGCCATCTACAGTTTGGGGTTGTTTTCAGAAGAGCATAGATAGAATGCTGCAAGCCATGCAGTAGGTTCTGTCCATCTTCTCTGGCCTTGTGTTACTACCGTTGCAGAGACACTGTGTCTGACTGAAGGGTGGCAGAGTTCCCAGAAGCTCAACCTAAAACCCTAGTGGGAGAGCAGGCACATCCGGGTTGCCCCCTGGGAGCCCTGAATACTCAACAGCTGAGGGCCAGCCTAATTGATTCTAACTTGAAGTGCAGGGCTCTGTTTTATGAGGGCAGAAGGAAAAAAATACATTATTAAATAAAGCATTGTATCTGAATCTCCAGAATGGACAAACCAACTCTATGTTGTTCCATGTATCCTATTGCCCTACTTAATAAGTTGTATATAAAAAGTACAATCAGGCCTCTTTTAAATAAAGAATCCAAGTAAGCGTATAATGGGGTGGGTTCTGGTTTAAGTTTAACAAAATACAAAAGCAAGAACACCCAGTGTATATTCTACAAATACTGTCTTGCTCCACAGCTCGGCTGTTTGCTGAATTTCTTCAATATAGACTTGATAAGACCTTAAGCATAGCATATCAGTCTGTACTGCAAGATTTATTGCTGACTAGTCATTTTATACTTTAGAGAGTATTTTATTTATTCTGTTTTCTATTAATAAATCTTCGGTTCTTTCCTGTGGACATCTATGTCTTCTCCCTTTAAATCTGGGGTGGGCATTATTACTCCCTGCTATCTCTTCCATGCAAAAATATAAAATGGGAGGAGTTCAGCAAACTAAAACACACATCAGTTTTTGTGAAAATACACGATATCACAGAATTAAAAACATTCTTAAAATCCTTAATGGGGATGTACTGCCTGTGCTATTCTCAGGAGAGCTCAGCGCACAAAGCAAAGCTCAGGAATATTTATGCAGCCTGACTATAGAGTTCACAGTAAGCCTAGAGCTAAAGCAAGAATTTAAAGATATAGAACAAGAGTTTCTTCTTAGGTAAATCCATGGGAAAAAAATCCCATGGAATTATATAGGTTGAAATTCTGGCTGCCAGCAATAATGTTCAAACAGGTGCAAAGAACTCCGTGTAGAATATATTTTCAATTCTGCACTCTGTGTGTGTCTCCATTTCCATATAGAGTACTGGCACTGAAATTAATCAGTGCTATTGGAACCCTCATGCCACTGACAGAACAGTCACCTGACACTTTTCCTTTCCAGGCTTTCTATCTGAGGCCTTCCACAGTCCATCACTCCCCTTCATTAAATCCACAGAGAGAGCAGCGGCAAGCAGGGGAGGCACAGTGATGCATGCCAAGTGCACCCAAACATCTCAGTAGCTACATGTGGGTTCATTTTCAACAACCCAGATGCCGCAGTCAAGCATAAGCTTAGCTTGTTAAACTTGTTATTATTGTTTCTTTTATAAATATATTTGGTCTCAGGCAATAGGAACAACAGTAATTTTTAAATGTAGAGACAAAGTGTTTTGGTTCATTCAACTGGCTATTATTATATACCAACTGTATTCCAGATACTGTGCTAGGCATGAAGCTCCCAAGACATGGTGGCTGCTGTATAACTAGCAATACTTCGTATCTATGAGCTACCGGAAGCTCCTGATTGGCTTTCAGATTAACACATCTATATGTAGGTAAATTGGCATTTGTTACACACATATATAATAGAGTACACATATATGCACATGTCTGTTGGGATTCCAAAGTTTATATTTATGATAATTATTGGCAGCATCAATTGGTTGCTTTTCCTTAAAATCAGTTAATATTAAAAGTGGGACTCAGGTTATGTGGGAGTTTATGATTGTGTGACATTTAGAAAAGGCCCACATAGGAATGCCCCAGTGCACTGCTATACTTATTTATGTAAATAGTTTAAATATACTCTGATCATAGTGCTGTTTGTTAACAGATTTGCCTACACACACCTTTAGAAACATTCCTGCAGGTATCGACTTCTTATGGCAGTTGTTTGCTTTGTTTTTTAAACTAAATTTCATCCCATCACAGAGCTTTCTGTGGTATGCACAATGTCACTGAAAATAATAGTTTTTATAGATTTTCTTCACATTGTCTTCTGGATAGTAACTGATACTTAACTACAAATAAAACATTTATATATCTCAGGTAAAAATGGGGCAGCATTTTCTTTGTTAAATTGAAAACAAAGGTAGCATTACAGCAATATGCCGTGGCATCTATTTTCAGGGATGCTTTTCGGTCTTTGAATTCCTCAAGTCATTTGTTTTTACTGCATCCCTCTTAATTATGATGTTAGGCCAGAAGTACTTAAAGTTTACATTATTGTTATATCAAGCAGAAACATTCCTTAGACAAAAGGAACAAAAGAGGAAAATCAACCAAGTAACCCCAAAACTACTTTCCTTAGAAATGCTCATCCCATTAGATTTGCAGTATTCGGTTATCATAGCCAGTATATTTTGAGTACAGATGATGGCCCTGTGTACCACACTAGGCCCTGGCCACAAAGCAATGACAGACAAGCCTTTGTTCTCATAGATTTCATGGTTCAGTAGAAAAGGTCCAGTAACAGAAGGAAGGCATGGGTGTGGTTAACAGGGCCACAGGAGAAACGCCATGTGGTGTCAGGGGTGGGGGGGGGTAGGACCTCACCACTAATGGGTGTGGGGAGCAGGCAAGGCAGGCAGCTGGAATTTGGGAAGTTAGGAGATGAAAACTATAGGAGAGTAAAAGTAGAATAAACATATATATGTTTATTGTCTCTATATATTTATAGATATCTTAATATCTTAACTACTATATATGTAGCAGTTAAGATAATATATATATATATATATAGAGAGAGAGAGAGAGAGAGAGAGAGAACTTACAAATATTGAAATATTGACTATATATTTGAAATTAAAAATAGCCAAATTAAATAGCCCAAATGACTAATGAATGTGAAAATATATACGATCACTGTATTAATTTAAAAATCATGGAGCTATAAGTTTGAACAACAGTGTGCCAAAAGAAAAAACAAGACTAAAGCAGGGACATGGGGAGTCTTGGAAAAGGGATGAGCTGAGGTGAAGAGGGAGGCGTGATGGTGTGGAGTGCAGGTGGATCCTAGGAGGATTTAGGAGGCAGAGGATGACAGGGATCTGGTGAAAGATTAAATTCTGGGAATGAGGGAGGGAGAAGAGCCTCTGCAAGGTCCTGTTTTGTCCAACTGGATGAGTGGTGAGTTTTCCCTGAATGGTTTTGGGGATGATTAGAGAAAGCAGATACTGACTTTTGAATGTCCTCAATTTGTGATGCCATAGTGACATATGGATTGAGATATCTAGCTGACAAAGAAGATGAAGAAAAGTTGACTTTGGGAAAAAACTAGGAATATATAGTGTGAAATTAGGAATACATGTAAATTATGGTACTGTATGTTCCTAACAGAGGAGATAATGCACTGAGGAATAAAAGTGGAGTTAGGGTGAAGAAAATGGTGCATAATTGACCAATGTGTGCATGTATACTTCTAACACCCTGAAACCCATCAAGATGTGTGATTACAATGCACCAAATCAAAGAAAAAACACATAAAGAGAGCAGTCGGCCATAGTCTCAGTGGTTCCTAAGCCTAATTCATAAACATGAATAGCTCTAGTGATTATTGCCAGGATGTTATTGGATCGTCAGCAACCACTCACTAGTTACTCACATGGGAGTGCACCATAGAGAAGGAACTGTAGCTCTGCTCAGTGGATATCTGTAGCCAGTTCTTTTACATGATTTGTATCCTCCATGTGTGTTGACCAGCTTTCCATCCCTGGGACACAATACCTGAGAAAATCAGCTGAAAAGGAGAAAATGTTTATTTTGCCGCATGGTTTCAGAGGCTTCAGTGCATGGTCCTTGGGCTCCATTGTGTTTGGGCAGGTGGTGAGGTGGAGCGCATGGTGGGAAGCCTGGAGTGGAGCAAGCTGCTCAGCTCATGGTGGCCAGCAATCGAAGAGACAGAGGAAGGGGCAAGGGTTCCCATGTCCCCTTTAAAGGCACGCCCCCAATGACATACCTTCCTTCTTCTGGGCCCCACTTCCTAAATGCTCCACCACCTCCCAGCAGTGCCACAGGCTGGCCACCAAGCCTATAGCATGGGCCTTTAGAGGACATTGCAAATCTGAATCATAATACCATGCAAACTCTTCTACATGAACATAGAACACAAGACCAGACCAACATTGTGCCAGCTTACCTTCTTTCACAGTAACATGTTGGTTAAAAAAAATAAAGAAATAAACGTAATCTATCTGTACCCTCTTATTTTTTCTGTATGACATTTGATTAGATAATCCCAAGAATGATTTACTGACAAAATATAATCTATATGTACTGCTCATTTTAAAAAAGCATGTGAAACAGAATATATAATAGAGAGGCAGTCACCGGATATTAATATTGGATACATAACTATAGCTTCCAATTTCCTCAATTTAAACAAACCTGAATAGTAATCAGGAAAATACAAACTAAACAATAAAGTGATATGGTATTATAACTGTTGATTTGCAGAGAATAAAAAGCCTGACAATATTAAGTATTGGCTAGGATATAGAGCAGTAGAAACTGTCACACACTGATAGTTGGAATATAAATAGCCATCGCTGCTTTGAAGAATGATTTGAGAATAGTTTAATAAATGCATATCATTCAAAGCAGCAACTCACCAATCTAGGCAAGTACCTTAAAGAATTTTTGTACTATGCTGGGCATGGTGGCACACACTTGTAATCCCAGTACTTGGGAGGTGGAGACTGGAGGATCTGGGTTCGTGGCCAGCCTCAGCTACTTAGCGAGGACCCCTGCAACTTCGTGAGACCCAGTTACAAAATAAAGTATAAAAAATAGGGCCAGGGGTGTAGCTCAGAGTTAGAATACCTCTGGGTTCAATCCCCAGTACCGCAAAAAAAAAAAAAAAGAATTTTTGTACTGTGTACAAGAGAAACATACCAAAATGTGATAGTAGAAAATAGGAAATATTTCAAACCTAAATATTCATAAACAGGAGAAGTAAATTATGCCATATTTGTAAAATGAATACTAAAAATAAACTAAAATATATGAAATACAGTTTGTGGGTAAATAGGGATCCATTTAAAAATACTATTTTAAGATAAAAAGATAAATGTGGGAGGATATATTCAGCATGGTGCTGTGGGCAAAATTCAGAAAATAAAATTGAACTCTAGATTTGTATGGGTACATATTCATATTGCAAATGTATAAATCATGTATTGAAATGCCAAATACAAATATTGTTTTGGTGATTTACTCTGTAGAAAGAGCAAAGGAAAGGAATGGAATAAAGGAGGGGTGCACATACACATGACTATGCCTTTAATGTTTTCTTTCCTTAAAATGAAATAAAAGACAAAAATGCTAAAATTTGTTAAAGTGAGGTCATAGATATGTGAGTATTGATTATATTATTCTCTGTACTTCTCTGTGTTCTTCAAATGTCTCATAATTTGAAAACATACCTGGAAAGCCTAGGATTATAATTCATTATTAGCAAAGCCAGGATTCGAGACCCTCTGGTTGTCATAATCAGAAGAGAACAAGCTGGAGTCAAGGGCGTACACCCAACTGCCCATGCAGAAAAACAGTGCACCCTTACCATGTCCACATTGTGGTCACAGACATTGCCCACAAACCATGTTAACAGGTAACATTTTTAAGCACTGATTAGATACTTTGCTGAGTGTTTTGTGTAGATTATGGCTTCAGGGTAAGATGAAATGATAAGTCAAATTTAAATGAGATCTAAAATACATTATAGTGGATTGCCCATTATTGAAAGAGGATGTGGGTACCAAAAGGTAAATGAAGAATATCTTCGGAAATGAAGTGGTGTCAGACAGGATACACCCCACACTACACTGTTTGTAGTCAAATTCTTTTTCACTTAAAACTGAGTTAACCAATAGCCTATGCATAAAATATCAGAAAATTTGAAAGTCATAACTGAATTTTATTGACTATAGTAAAGGTAAGAAATAATCAGAATTGAATGCAAATGAACTGATAAGGAAACAGCACCATATTGCATGTCAGAAAACATACCAAATCCCTTAAAGAGATCTTAGAAAGTTAATAGTTGATAATAGCGATCATTTACTGAGCACTGACTATGCATCAGCTACTGTTCTCTGGGCTTTGCAAACATCTAACTCTCATCATGACCCTGTGACTTACAGAAGTGATTACCAAAGCACAGATTTAAAGAGCTTTTCCAAAGTCTCAAAACTAGTCTGTTATGAGGACAGAGTTCCAAGACTGACACCCTTACCACTATGCAGTGCTGACGGTCATGGTGCAAAAGAGTGACAGAAAAAAACACATTTGCAGATAATGGCTTCCAGGTAAAGATAAGACAGCACCATAATTTAGTAGAATACAGACGGAATACAGCACCATAATTTAGTAGAAGGGCAGTGAACAGGAAACTGTAGAGAAGCTGGATCATTAGAATGTACTAGTAAAATAGCAGCCACAGTTGAATAAATGCCACTGGACTATCATTATCAAGAGAATGTAATTGAATACTGGAACAAGGAATGAATTGGTGCAAAATATAGATTTCATGCTTAGTGCAGCTAGCATTTGTACCTAAGTTCATGGATCCTAAAGCCATGCCTTTTTATCACACCTTGTACTTTATGGGCACTCATCGTTTCATTCTATCTGGTAAGACCATTGGGAGTTGATGTTACCACCCTTTACATTTCTGTTGACACTCCTTCCTGTTCAGTAAAGGTGAAGGAAAGGGAAGAGCAGTGAGGGCCAGAAGTCCCAGGCTCCACAAGGAAACAGTTCTTTGTTAGTCATTTTGTAGAGAACAGAGACATAGACACGTTGTGTTTTGCCTCTCTCTTACTCAGCCCTTGCCCTTCAGTGATGCCAGTCATGTGGGAAGAGTGCAGAGCAAATGTGGCCAAAGTGTCAAGCACCATAAAGCAAAGGAAATGTGCCGCTCTCAGTCTTCTGTGAAAACTGGACAACATCAATTCTTGAGCAGTGGTACATTAAATAGCAGAAAAGAGACCCCGGGGATTAAATGCTGGGGTGCATCAGTCCAATGGCAATAAAGAAATGCTTATTTTAGGCCAGAATGCCTGGGTGTCTGGGGTGTCTGGGGAAAACTTGCAGCAGTGGAGTATTCAGAGGAGGGCTGGACAAGAGAATGTGTCAGCAGAGAGTGCAGGAGAAATATCTTCAAGGAGCTTCCCCCCTGTATTTTGCTCCGGGCAATGGGCCACAGTAGCAGCAATAGGACAAGATAGAGCAATAGGAAAGGTCAGAGTTCTTTTCAGACCAATGCATCTGTCCAAGTTAGAAGCTGAGAGGCAAAGTTACCAACAACAAAATGCTCTGCAAATAGCCACTTTAATTACAAATAACAACGGAGAAATTTTAAGATACGTACAGTGTAGCATAATCTGAATTTACATCCACCTTTGTAAGTTTAGCATCATGCAGTGATAGTAATTTCTGTAAATTCCATTATGTACAAATAAAGAATGCATATATAAAATGAAGATTGCAATATTTATGCTAATCTATATGACAGGACTACTAAGGGAATAGAAGAAAACAGTTTTGAGCATGTCGCTGGGATACTGAAGGAACTCCTTTAAGGAACGTATACATTTTATTTTACTGATTGGGTTGCCTAATAATTAAGACAGTGTCTATATGTGATCAACCCAAACATATTTAAATTATTCTTTCTTCCTGGAGGGAGTTAGATTAATCACTTATATTTTAGTGCATGATTTGAATAAATTTTCATTCATGAAAAAGGAGATGTGAAGTAGTGAATTTATAGCCATTTAATACCTACTATGTACTAGTCACTGCCTGAGATACTTTACATGCATTATTCTGCTATCCCATTTAAGTCTCCTAATTTAAGAATGAAGAAGAAACGGAGGCAATGGAGCTTTTTCCAAGGTAGCAAAGTTAGATGTAGTGGAGCTGGGATGGGAAGAGAGTTTGCCCTGACTCCTAAATTCCGATATTCCTTAAATGACACCACACTGCCCCTTGCATGCCCTCAAGAACAGCAGGGGACACGAGGAAGAGAAGTCGTTAGACATGCATATGCAGAAGTTAAAGAGAACACTCAGACAGAAGAGAGGATTCCTGCTCCTCCAGGAGAGAAGCTGGTGGATGTGCATTTTCTTATATGCAAAGGCACTCTGTCAGGGCAAATACATTAGGCACTGACAGTCTGCCTTGTTCTTTTTCATTACATGAAGAAAAATTAGTACTCCTCAAGGGAAGTTAGACTCTAAAGTAACAGTGGACTCGGGACGGGGCTCAACTGCTGTGAGAAGTGCTAAGTGCTGCAGACTCCTTCGCGCTGTGACAGCCACTGAAGCCTGAAACCCTGGGCAGGACTCCGGGCGACCCGGAAGCAGGAATGGAGTTGGTGGCTTTTGATGATGTGGCTGTGACCTTCACCCCAGAAGAGTGGACGTTGCTGGATTCATCCCAAAAGGAGATCTACCGAGATGTGATGCAGGAAACCTTCAGGAACCTGGCCTGCGTAGGCCAAGAACAGGAAGAGCAGAACATTAAAGATGACTACAAAGATTCCAGGAGAAATCTAAGAAGTCAAGTGTTAGAGAGATTCTTCGAAAATAAACTTGGAAGTGAATGTGGAATAATCTTTAGCTGGTCTCCAGAGCCTATTCTCAAGAAGAAAACTTATCCTGCAGTTAAATCAGGTGAAAGGCAGATGTGTGGAGAAGTTCTCATTGGTCATTTATCCTTAAATGAGCCCCACAGAGCTCAGTCTGGACAGAAACCACATGGACATTTGAAATATGGAGAGAAATCTGATGAATGTAAGGAACGGGGGGAAGCCTTCAGTTCTCCCAAACGCTTTCTGAAGCATGAAGGGAATCGCACCAGAGATAAACACCATGAATGTAAGCACTGTGGGAAAACCTTCAGTAGTTCCTGTTACATTCAAATACATGAAAGAATTCACACCAGGGAGAAACCCTATGCATGTAAGCAATGTGGGAAAGTCTTTAATTCTTCCAGTTACCTTCAGATACATGAGCGAATTCACACTGGAGAGAAACCTTATGTATGCAAACAATGTGGGAAAGCCTACCATGATCCTAATTCTTTCAGAAAACATGAAAGGAGTCACACTGGAGAGAAACCCTTTGTATGTAAGCAATGTGGGAAAGCTTTTAGTTCCTCCAGTCACCTTCATATACATGAGCAAATTCACACCGGTGAGAAACCCTACGTGTGTAAGCAATGTGGGAGAGGCTTTAGTTCTTCCATTTACTTTCAAATACATGAAAGAACCCACGCTGGAGAGAAACCTTATGTGTGTAAACAATGTGGGAAGGCCTACTATGCTCCCAATTTGCTCAGAATACATAAAAAGAGTCACACTGGTGAGAAACCCTATGTATGTAAGCAATGTGGGAAAGTCTTTAGTTCTTCTGGTTACCTTCAGATACATGAGCGAATTCACACTGGTGAGAAGCCTTATGTATGTAAGCAATGTGGGAAAGGCTTTATTTCTTCCAGTACCATTCAGATCCATGAGCGAATTCACTCTGGTGAGAAGCCCTATGTATGTAAGCAATGTGGGAGAGCCTTTAGTTTTTCCAGTCACCTTTGGATGCATGAGCGAATTCACACTGGTCAGAAACCCTATGTATGTGAGCAATGTGGGAGGGCCTTTAGATCTTCCAGTTACCTTCAAATGCATGAGCGAATTCACTCTGGTGAGACACCCTATGTATGTAAGCAATGTGGGAAAGCCTTCAGAATATCCAGTTCCTTAGACAGACATGAAAGAAGTCACAGAGGAGAGTAACCCCAAATATACACTGTGGGAAGGCTTCACTATCACAGAAGAATGCATAGTTGAGAGTGCGCCTATCAATGCAAAGCTTGGGGAATGCCCCTGGCTATCTTGGATCAATTCACAGATATGGAAGAATACAGTATGGGGAGAAACCCTGACTAAAAGAGATGTGCAAAAGTCTTCAGTTGGTTCACATTAAAGATACACACTGGATTAAAACCTTAAAAATGTGAAAAGTACAAGAAAGTTGTCAGTTGTCACAAATAGTCTCCAAGTCCTGTGAAAATTCCCCATGGAATGGAATACTCTAAGGACAAGTAATTTGAAGAGTTCAATGCCAACAACTTGTGTGGAATACTCCAGAAAACACACAATGTGAAGGAAATGATCCAAAACTTATGAATATATTATGTGTATCAGTGGCTCATTCTTAAAGAAAATTGCTGGGCTGCATTGCTAATTTCTACACTTAAATGATGAAGTGACATATTTTTAAGTTTTGTTTAAGAAATAGTGTATAAGTTTAATAGGTAGGTTCTTTTAAAATCAAATCAGGTCATAAATTTTTTCCTCTTTCAATTATAACTTGTTGATCCTTGGTAAGTTGAAATATGTTTGTAATATTTCAATGGACTGAATTTTTATGTAGTTCTTATAATTGTGGTTAATGAGCCATTGAAAAATGAGTTGTTATTAATTGCTGGGATTTTCCTAGTGAGTTTACATGGCAGGTTCTTAGCTTTTATCTTTGTTTAGCAGAACAAACTTTTACATTCCTTTTATATAGTTTGAGAGTTTTAAAATACCAAAGAACTTGTAGAATAACAGATGTCTTTTTTCATTTGCTGAGAGGAGATCTGCAAGCTGGGCATGGTGGTGCACTCCTGTAATCACAGTACTTGGGAGACAGGAGGATTGCAGGTTGGAGGCCAGCCTCAGAAATGTCGCAAGAACCTCAGCAACTTAGTGACACCATTTCAAAATAAAAAATGAAATGGGGCTGGCATCAGAAGTAGAGCACCCCTGGGTAAAACTCCCAGGACTGCCAACAAAAACCAAGAGCAAACTATTCTATACCTGTAACAGTGCTTTCCACTGGACCCCTCCTGGGAAGTTCTTTACACTTTGATTTTGCACTGTCCCAACCACAAACTGTCACTGATGATCCAATATGCTAATAAAGGATTGGAAACTGCACAAATATGACCCAAATAAGCGCATATCTATATCAGTCTTCAATTCTGTTAGTCTCTATATGTATTAGTCTATCTATTAGTCTTCAATTTATATTAGTGTTCATCTATATTAGTCTTCAATTGTATGAACTGACCCCTCCCCCATCTATTACTTGGATCAAACATGGACTCTCAGGACCAATTTTACAACTTAAGGACTCAGAAGGATATATAAGTAGCCCACATCCATAATGGTGGAGGTTGAGTCTTCTTTTTGAAGCAAAAGCTTTCTCATGGTTATTCTAGTAACTCTTCTGGAAATTACTCTTTATCACTGTCCAATAATGTTACTAATTCTGTTATGATTTGTACTACTCATCCACATGTATTATGATGGGGGAGTGAACCCCCAATTATTGGAACATCATCCTTATTGGTTGACATGTTGAAATGTAACTAACAATGATATATCATTTGTTCCAGTGCTGGAGAGAAGAGCTGCAATTTGGCTCCCTGTACAGCTCAGTGGCACTTGGGTTGAAGAGCATAGTTTATACATTCTCTTAGAATCTTTAAAAGAATTTAGACCTCAATGGTTTCTAGCTACCCTTATAGCCTTTATTGTTTCAGCAGTTATCATTATAGCTACAGCTGCTGTTACAACCATTCCTTTGGTGGATAGGATCCATAGAGCTGAAGCAGTTTAAAGTGATCTCACAAATGTCACTAATGAT